>JALPQI010014247.1:0-38813 GCA_025490895.1 Thaumatotibia leucotreta | reverse complement strand
TCCGAACTCAAGTCGAAAACGCCGACGAACAGACACATAAGAACGATCGTTTTCATAAAAAGCTTGGATGCAAAACGCTCGCTGTTCTCCCGTGTAAGACTCCATTTTGAATAAAAAATTTCGTTTTTTTTCTTTTAAATGACACCATTCGTATATGCCAGTGTTTTGTAATTTTGACAAAAAGGATCGAGACAAAAGTGAATTTATCACTGGCCCACCCTGTATAATAGAACAAGTGAGGCCATGTGGAGGTAAGATTTTTAGAAAAAATGTTTTCTTCATACTGTCGTGGACCACCCTAAATTGCCCAGTCAGCAAATCCATACTCGATGTAAGAACTTCTAATGATCTATAATTCGACACTCAAAAATCCGTATGCGTACTCGAAGCCGCCATTTTTCTCATGCGCCGCAGAATTTCAATTATCTTCTCGCTTTACTTACACCAGTTGCGGCTCCTCGCTCCACTGACTCGTTCGGTGCACTTGCACGGGTTAGATGCTGATGCACCGTCTTAACGAACAATTACAACATCGGTTCATTGACCTTATTTACGTATAGATGAATTGTTGAGAGCTCGGAATTGTCTGGGCGGCAGGAGGTTATAGCTAGGTTTAGGACATTTCATAGCATATCGTGGTTCTAAAATCCTTGGAGCCGCTATGTGTAAAATTTTCGAAGTCTAAGTCAAAGTGTATGATGTTATATTAAATGTAATAAAGGACTTTTGGTAGCATACCGTGGTTTTAGATTCTATTGTTTGTTATCTTTAGTTGTTATAACATTTAATATCGTTTTTTTTAAACGTAGTATAAACAGTATAATGAAATAGGTATATACGTTTACAGAGCATTTTATAATGGTGATACAAAAATAACCTAAAGCATATAACGTTAATTGCAGCGGATGAAACTTTATCGGTCAATACAAAAGCTATAATATTAACTCGCATTACTTAACAAATCAAACCAAAATTACTTTATAAATCATTCTTTTAAAGTCTTTTGTGGGCCAAAAACAAACGTCGTAACGTCGTGTTCTCGAGCTATAGTGGTATTTCTTTACTATGGTGCATTATGACCAAATTTGGATCAGGATGTCGTCGAAATCAGGGTTCCGATTAGCGATGAAAATAACACGAAAAAACAAAAATACAGTATCTTTCGTTACAGAGTATCGATTGAACCTTTCGCATCTTTCAGTGCTTTACGTGTAAAACACTTTTTTTGCATTATTTTATTGAATTATGAGACTCGGAATGTATTGGTTCTCGTACAAACACGTGACTTTTCATTTTGCTCAGACTACATCTCAATATCAGTTGACTAAAGAGTTTGAAATTATTAATTATGATAATATACTTATTAAATTGGAAGCATTAATATATGCTCTATGTGACGTCATCGTGAAGTGAAGTCTATTTGCTTCAATGGTCGACAAACGTCAGTTTTGTTTTTGTTTCAGAAGTTACATGTAATTTATACGAAAGATTCGAAACTTTCGAGAGAAACTTCTTTTGCCATTTTCATCGCTGTTTCCGAACTTTTTCTAGTTTGTTTTGAACATTAGTTGTCTAGTTTTTTCATGGTTTCTGGTATAATTTCGTACATGCACGTTTTATGAAACAAACTTCGTTTTTTAAAATTAATTACGTTCGATTAAAATGAACTCAGTAACGATGTGACAGTAGGTATAAATCATTATATTTAATATTACATTATACTTTGACTTTGACTTCGAAAATTTTACACATAGCGGCTCTAAGGATTTTAGAACCACGATATGCTATGAAAAGTCCTAAGCCTAGTTATAGCCTTTTATTCAGACTCTAAGACCATCACCGAATAAAACATATACAGGGTGAAACATGAGTCGTGAACAGTAATACGTTTTTCTAACTCTATAAATAACTAACAATTAAATGCCCGACAAGTTACTTAAAAATTGACAAGTTATTAATTTATTTTTTGCATTTGGGTTTATTTTTATGTATATTTTGGCTTTAGGATATCCAAAAGGATTCAAAAGGATCCAACAGGAAGGAAAAGGAGGAAGAAGACAAATTAATGGATTTATTTAAATTACCTCTTCAAATTGAAGTAATTAATAACGGCAATATTGTAATTTCGTGTAAAATTTTATGAAATTTATTACATTTAACGTCTTAAATAGCTTTAATAGCTCTGAAAAACACCTTAAAAATTAGAAAAAGCGACAAAAAATACAAAAATAAAATAAAAAACATGACTATTTCTAAGCAACTTGTGGGGCATTCAATTGTTAGTTGTTTATAGAGTTAGAAAAACGTATTACTGTTCACGACTCATGTTTCACCCTGTATATTTTGATGTTGGTCCCATACTGAAAGTTCATCGTAAAGGTTGGTAGACGAATGCAAATTTATCCCTACACGGGATCTCTTCCAGCTAACTTTAACGTTAAATGATAGCTGTCTTTTTCAATTATGTGCCATGAATGCCTCTGCAAGTTTACATGGATTATAGGCAACACGAGTATTGCAGTTAGATCAATGTCGAAATTATTTGCACTTAAATAGTATGCCGACTGTTTCAATCAGATTTCCAAATTGACTGGGTTGGTCTCTTCCGTTTACTGCAATCGGGCTATTGCAATTGCGAAGGATAGTTTGCACATATAATGTGAATGAACGAGCATAATATACGTATATACGTGTGTACATGTGTACAAAGTACACAACTCGATCCAAAAAATATTTTCGTGCGACAAAAAGCGAATGGTCCCTAAATTTCAAATCCAATTTTGGATACGCCCGGCTTTCTTTCTGGATTGAACCGCCTTACCAACCTAAAACTATTCTAGACTAAAATTTATGGATTCCAATAAGGTGTAATGGCAAAATAAGGCTCAAATATATAAATGCTCAAATAGTACATTACGACACGAGTGCGAAAAACATGAAATTCGACACGAGTTACGGATTTCGTTTTTGCACGTGTCTCGTACGACGTTTTTTAATACAGATGGCCCTCCGAAGTTTTGAACCTGACGTAAAATGACACACTTCACGCACTAGAGCCTAAAAAACACACCATCTGTACTAAAAATATGTTACTGCCGCACTTTACTCGTAATTCTGTTTAATAAGAGCGTCGTAACATATTTATAAGAGCATTCCTTCGATACATATTTATGCACTTAACTGTACAATACATACCACGCAAAATCAACTTTCATTTATTATTCAAAAGCCCGACCCGTATCGAACACACCTGTTCTCAACAATGCCACATTCCTATTGGGTATTAGTGGATTCGCTATTTCGGTCGGAATTCGGCTAAAAATACCGATTTCCTTGCATTGTTCGGAGTACACTGCAGGCCGTTAACAAAAGGTCACTTGATTATACATCAATTTCTCATCTAATTTGAATTGAGCGTTTTTTTTCATTAGTACATATACGTAATTCGCTTTATAAAACTAATTTACAAAATATTTATGAAATTTAACCATGGATTCTAGGCGTCCAAATAAACAAAAAATATTTAGTGGCCTAATGTCAAATGTCACAGAAAAAAAAATCTTGTTTTTTTTTAATACTTACAACATTTCCAGTACTTTTTATTACTGCAACAATATGTTAACGTGTTTTTTTTTTTCAAGTTCAGTGTAGTAAGTCTGTTCTTATTTTTTGATTGTCAGTCAAAAGGTGTAAAAAACTCAGTGGTTCTCATTTTCTCTTGAGAAGTATAGTTATGGTACTAAGATAAAACTGAGTAAGGATAAGTTATTTGACGACCTGCAAACAGAAAGTTTTTTTTAATGTCCATTTGTCAGCCTCCGTAGCCTAGTTGGTAGTGACCCTGCCTACGAAGCTGGAGGTTCCGGGTTCGAATCCCGGCGAGGGCATTCTTTGTGTATTTATTTATCACAAATGTTTGTTCCTCGGTCATGGCTGTCTATGTATTTAAGTATCTATATGTATCTATCTATTATATATATCGTCGCCTGGTACCCACATCACAAGCCTTAATTGAGTTTACCGTGGGACTAGGTCGATTTGTGTAAGATGTCCCAAGATATTTATTTATTATTTATTTTTAGTGTCAATGTCACTGTCATAGAAAAACACCAATATCTATGAATATACAAGGACCTATACTCAACAGACTAACACTTGATGCGGGTGTAGTACAATAATGGGTATTCAATTCTACAATAAGCATTATTGCCGCTGAATAAGCAATCAACATAATCCATTCCCCAAAAAGGTACCTTCATAGTGTATTGTTGTTTGAGGAATGTGGGCTTCAATCATTCGAGATGGAATCGATTGTGTGCCGAATAAAGAAGCCCATCAAGTGCCTCGTCTGCCCTTCAACCAGTGTGGAGAAAGTCGTGGGTGTGTTTAAATATACACTGGTATATACTGGCAATAATTAGATTTAAACACAGATTAAGATAAATATCAAGAAATAGTACATTACTACCGAGGCCGGGAAGTGACTGGTTGCCGGCCGAATATATGTAGACGGCCGAGCGAAGCGAGGCCGGATAGTATTCGGACGGCAACCCGTCTCTTCATGGCCGAGGTATGTATAATGCTTTTCTCAAACACGCAATGAAATGAAACAAAAATAAAACCGGCCAAGTGCGAGTCGGACTCGCGCGCAAAGGGTTCCGTACCATTATCAATTTATTATTAAAAAAATACAGTTAAATCAACCTACCTCAAAAACTATAGGAGATAATTTTATCAAACCAAAAATCGTTGATAGAGTTTATTAATGTGCATAACATATATTTTTTTCAGAATTTTATATCGCGTAGTTTAAAAAATAGAGGGGGGGGGGACACATTTTTCAGACTTTGAGACCTGATATCTCGAAAACGATTTGCTTAAATAAAAATGTTATGTATAAACCTTCATATCATTTTCAAAGACCTTTCTATTAATACCCCACACGCTTATGTACAACTAAAAAAAAAAAAACTATCCCTCAGTTACATGTATGGAGGGCCCCCACCCCAATGGTTTTTTTTACAATTTAGTATCACATTCCTGTAGCGGTTCATACAACACATATCCTTACCAAATTTCGTTACTGTAGCATTTATAGTTTCCGAGTAAATTGGCTGTGACAGACGGACAGACGGACAGACGGACATGACGAATCTATAAGGGTTCCGTTTTTGCCATTTTGGCTACGGAACCCTAAAAATGGATCTTCTTTCTAAGAAATTATAAGTCAACTACATAATTAAGTCTTTGAAACACAACAAAAGTCAAATACGACACCGACACCTCTTTTTTTTTTAAGATTGACCTGTTTGGAAGTTGCAAATTATTACTTTGAAAAAGCGGTATTAGACGACGCGGTCGGTTGGGTGGGCCCAATTAATCGCATGCGATGATCGGGGCCGACGGATCGTGCCGTATAATACTGCTTTTTAAATATTATTTTGAGTAGTTATTGTACATTTATTTTAAATTATATAATTTAAATACCTAATTATAACTGCCAAAATTTGCCTATAATTTTTTTAATACTAATATTACTTACAGATAATTATTGGCTAAAAGCCAAGATGCCAGAGGTCACAACTCTATGTCAAATGAAAATTAAAAAAGAGGCACTTGCCGGCCTAGGCCGGCAACGAGGTACTTCCCGGCCACTTTTTAGGCACGTAACTACAACATTTCATTGCATGTTTGAGAAAATAATATTATGGATCTAACCCAACAGTTCACTTAATGAGGATTGATATAAGCTTAAATATAAGAATAAGAATTAGAATAATTTATTGAATAATTAAACGAATTAACAATAATCACAAAGATATCCCAAGAGTCTCAAACTAGGCTGAGCCTTATATATATACTTATTAACAACTGGCGGCAACATTGATTTCTTTTATTGACTACAGGTAGCGGAGAAAATGTATTATATTTATATAACTGACAGGTTACTGACTGCCGGTCTCCTGTTCGTTGCCGTCGCGATTTGGGCTCCACGTTTCACCTACGATCAGGTGGAGTGGAGCTACTTTGTTGTGCCAATATAAAAAGAATAGACTTTGTATATCATATAAACAATGATTGTATAACGACATAACCGCCGTCAACAATAATGTCCTAATTTATAGATAACGTCACAAATATTGATTTAATACCAATTGGTTTCATATGTAAGTATCTTTTTACGGCCTCCAGTGCACTCCGAAATTACAATTACAACACTCGTAGGAACATAACAATAAAAATATCTACTCTACGTTATAGTGGAAACAATTTCCAAATGTTGTAGATAGAAGTTGTATTTATACTTGGAAGAAAATAGAAACCTTTAATAACGCAATAAATTACCGCCGAGACGTGATCTAAGATCTTTATTATTAATTATTTAATAATCAATCAATTTATAGCTTAAGTAATATCTTTACTTTGAATTAAGTTTTCATTTTCATCTTATGTTGATAACATTGTCTTCGATTACCGCAAGAAATAACCCTTAGTTAGATCGATAAATTAGCAAAAATGGGGCGTTCGGTTCTAGCCTCCTCGCCGTTGTGTAGAGCAAAAATTTTTAAAGCGTGTCGAAAAATATGTGCCTCTTGTGGTGTGGTACATTGCCAATAAGTATATGGGAACATAAGTCCTCCAAATTAAAAAAAAAAACGACTTCAACCGATTTGTCCAAGATTCCATCATCACACCCCGATTTGGTGCCAACGGGACCATCTATGTTAATCTTGAAATCTGTTAAAAAATAATTAATTATCGAAATCGGTTGACGTGATATTGAATCGTCCATTTGTCGTGCACATGCTAAATGCAAATTTAAGACTTATATGGTTTTCTCATGGATGCCATTGTCAGAACTGTAAAATTGCGAACCTCCTCTTTTTTTTGAAGTCCGTTGATAAAGCTTGACAATATTGGAGAGTTTGTATTGCTTACAAAGATTTGTGGGATAGTTTCGTGAGATAGATTAGCCTGAGACCTGAGTATGTTATGTACTGTTAGTATTACAACACTCGACGTATTATCAAAATGCAGCTTTTGTAGCGAAGGACGTTCTATTCTCAACTTGTTTTCATTTGTTGGCCGCCAATTTCATTGCCGCTTGTACATTACCCGTAAAATGAGTTTTTGGCAGAAAACTTGACGAACATTTACGTAGCAATTATACTGCCAGCTCTACCAGTAGATAGTAGTGCATTTCTCAAAGTTTGTACTGTAATAAAAATTGGTGGCTTGGTAGAGTCAATGATACCGAGTATAATCCACCACATTTCCCAAAATGTTTGTATGAAACGTTCCTTTTTGTTAGATTCCTATTTCCTATACATTCTTGGTCATACCTAGGACCAAACCCGGTTTTATTTTTTAAATACCTTCGCAAGTAGAATGTTTAAGAATTAGCTAGAAGGCTTGGAAGCCACACAAGTTAAGCTACAGGCATACAGTGTGCCATGATTATTGTAGGCACGTGAACGTGATTACACACGCATGCAAGATTGCGCGTTGAATTGCTATGTATAATATTTAATACATTGTGTACCACGTCAAATTATAAATACTTACAAAACAAAAACTACGGGAACTTAAACTATATATGTATACAAATGTCTCCCACATCGCTGCCACTAGGCAAAGTGCTCATAAGACTGGCTGCGTTGCCTCGCTGAATGGCAATGCCAGTTCGTTGGGCGAGGAACGAGCCAGCCCTAGCCCTTGTATAATTAATTAAATGCAGGAAATTTAAACATACTATATAAAAAAAAATACGTTGTGGAACAATTCAAATTGTTGTATTTTATATTTTTGAGTTGTATTTTAGTAGTAATATTAGATATCATATGCCAAAGAAAAATTACCGAAGTTTACCAATGCCGAACCCATCGCGGCTGATGCCCAATAGATTATTTTGATACAAAGATACTTTATCCTATTTTAAATAGCGAGTAATACATTCATAGATGTTGTATGACAAATAGCTATTTTTAGAGATACGAACAGCAATATATTATACAGGGTGTAAGTCTAATACGGGCGAAGCTCTTAACGGGTGTTAGTTTACGACATAATAAGAACATTCAAATGACTTTTACTTAAAATAAGAGCACCAAATTTTTCCATACAAAATAATTCGGCGCGCAATGTAGAGCAACCTACGTGAGTTAAACACTAGTTGACAGCTAATTTCAAAAGCAGATGACATAACTGCCATGTCAACAATAACAAATGTTCGTACCTACATTGCTGCTCCGATAAACTTAAAAAAATTCTGTGGGGTCATAATTAAGAGTAATTTTAATAAAACTTTGTAATCCAAGATCACACTAATGAATCCCATGCCTGGTTTAATTGATCGCCCGTATTAGATTTGCACACTGTATACATATATTTTTTTGCAAAATCAATAATTAAATCTAGTAATTTTACCCTATTAGTTTATTTTATGATGCTATTTAGTTTATTCATTTTTAAAAAGAACATTGTCTTATTTCAGCAAAATATCCCATCTTTGTACCTAAGATATTTAAGGTACTTTCCCTTCATATCCCATGGTTTTGGGACGCTTTGTATACCATCGCCGTTCCATGGCAAAGCACGCATTACATACTGAATGTATGCATGCTGTAAGCTTGTAAGTAAAAACATAATTGTATTGACAACCCTAGCAAAATACCGTAAACAGCAAATGATCCAAGCATGAAAAGTCCCTCGAGCGCACGACCGGCAAATTGTAGGGCTGCCTCAAATTATACAGGCATTTCCGCTCCTGTGGACTGGATTCTGCCTTTGAAAATTGCTGTAATAGAATTTTAAATCGTTTCGTGTTCGAGGATGCTTTTTAACGCTTAAAGTAATAGCTGGCGAAGTCTTAAGTAAAATACAGAGTGTAAATCAAATACGGGCTAATTTCTTAACAGGGTTAGCATAGTAACTTTTACTTAGGACAATTATTGTGTGCTTACTATGAGCTGAGCTAGCGCCGTGGGTTTAACGTAGACATAATTTCTATACCTCTCGCCCGCACCGATAGATACGAGAGTAGATAAGAGCAAGATGGAAACTGTTCAGCACTATTCACTGGCAGCAATCTCAGACGATTCTTATTTATAGTTATATTAGTTATGCATCTAGTACCTAAATACGTATATTAATTAGTAGGTAATGAATTGCTATTCAAATTGTACTTATCCATACAAAGTAATTCGGCCCTCAATGTACTTGCGACATCTAGTTAAACGCTCATTAACATCATTTCGAAAGAGTTATCACTTTATTGTCACAACAGTGTTACTGTATTATTCTGTAAATCTTCAAAAATGTTGGACTAATTAGATTTAACTTAAAATAAAGAGGTTTATTAATGATTGATTACACAAGTTAACAGTATGGCTGGTTTCATTTATCACCCGTATGAGTTTTACATACTGTATATCGCGTAGACATTTGCTGTTTGAAGGACATTGTTTTTTGGTAGGTAATGTAGGTATATGTAATTATGAATACTGCACATTTTATGGTTGAATGCAAAGTTTGTGACATTGGTTTGAATGTGGCAACCACAGGCGAAGTCTGGTGACTGATATATAGGTTCCTGCTTAAGCATGAATGGCAGTGGAGATAGAATTAGGCTTTGCCACTTCTATATGTTAGTTTGCCTATAAAACAAAATTCTACAATCGTTTTAATAAGTTTCTGTAAAACATACCCACGCCACGCACTTGTGCTGCACATGCATCCGTGTGGCTTGGCCTTAACATTGGTCCTATACGACGCGAGACATGACAATGCCAAGGTGTGACGTTATTGAGTCGACATCCACAACGACGGTAAACATAATTTGATTATCAGCATTCAGCACTCTGATATATTAGATTCAAGTGTCATATTTTACCAATCAATCAAATATTATGTCAGCACAACATTGTTGACATGGTCAATATGTTAGAAATTGCGTTCAATTTTTGATAGGTATTGAAAAATGTATCAAGTTGTTTACTACCCGTTATGTTAATGCTTAATTATATTAATTATATTTTTGACTCATTATCTAAATTAGGGAAAAATAATAGGGATATCACCATACAATCACAAATACATTAACAAATTCAACTAAGTGTAAACAACTACTTAGGTACATACAACATATTAATCATAAACAGACGTGTCTATAAAATTGAAGGGATGTTTACAAAAACGACATAACTACATTGAGCATAACTTTACAGGAGAGCGATAAAACTAAATTCCTTTTTAAATAATATTCATTAAAGCTTAATATTCAGAAGAGGTAAAGATTTATAACCACTAAGTTAAGATTACCCGTTTATTTGTGTTTCGGCTCATTACTTTTTTTGGAAAAAATTAAATAAGCCTTGCCACTTACGTTGTTTTTGTAAAATTTTGAGTAGGTAGTTACGTTGTTTTTGTGCAAAAGTTGATGCACATTTTTGGATTTTTTTTTTAAATCGTCATATACGCTAATATTCCCCATTTTATAAGTCGATTTAGAATATGGTTTACTCTGAAAATTAATGTTGTAGTTTTATTCGACACTTTTTGACACACAGTGCAGTTTAGTATGGGAAATAAAATATTTGCAATTTTTTTTTGGAAAGTTTTTAGACAATTTTTTTTTTCACATTCTGTAGCTCCTTTGATGACGAACAGTATGACATCAAAAACTCAAATTTGGAAAAAATGCTAGTTATGTTGTTTTTGTAAACATTCCTTCAGTTGTCTGATATTTTTTACTGCATCTATAAAGCAATTATAAAGCTCAATGATCAATCAAAGGTTGCAAGATAATCGACGATCAATTATTGGATAAAGATAAACTGCGAATCATGCGCAGCTGCTAAACCGGTATCATCGCATCATCATTCGAAATTCGAATCACAACTATGTACAGTCGACGTCAAAGATATCGTTACGGTTTAAGTGCCAAAAATATGTTTACACGACTTTATTGCCTTGACATTAAGGTCGTGTAATAGGTAGTACATTGTGCATCAAGGGAGGTAAGTACGGAAATACTAACGAGAGTGTTAGAACTTTTATGACTCGCGTGACCTTTTTTGAAGTCGGTTAAAAATAGCATCTTTATCAGGTATAACATTTTGCTACAGGTACAGATTCACAAATAACTATGCATAATGGAAGCCAGAATGCAAATCCAAAACCGGTCCCACGTAGCTGTGTTTAGTACACTTCGAGAACACGAGCCCTTAGGCATCTGAGGCGTCAGGGGTGCTAACGTAGTAGTGGTTTTATCCCTAAATTTAGGGAAATTTAGGGGTAAAACAAACCCACTTCGACCGATTTCTCCAAGATCCTATCATCAGATATTCAGACCCCGACCAACTCAGGGTTATTCCCGTTCGATAAAAAAAAATAACAAACCGTTCACGATTCTCGGAGATATCAGGTTTAGTAGGTAATACATGAAGGGTCCACAGAAAGAACATTTGTCTAGTCAATTCAAATTACAGGAGGAAAAACCACCTTAGTTTTAACAGAATATAAGGTGTGAATTTGCCCTGATTTTGTTAAGCATTGGACATGTTTTTTCCGTGGACCCTTCACATGCAAAAAAAATCAGTTTAATTGAGAACCTGCTCTTTTTTGAAGTCGGTTAAAAATAGCATCTTTATCACGTATCAGGTATAACATTTTGCTACAGATTCACAAATAACTATGCATAATGGAAGCCAGAATGCGAATCCAAAACCGGTCCCACGTAGCTGTTTAGTACACTTCGTGAACACGAGCCCTTAGGCACCCGAGGGGAACCTGAACTACTGGCTTCCTGCAGGGGTGCCAACTGCCAACATAGTTGTTTTACCCCTAAATTTAGGGGTAAATCAGGACCGTGGGGTTTTTAGGGTTAAAAATGTTTATATTACTTAGGGGTTTTTCCATACCATGTTTGTTTTGTTCCTTCTATCTATTGAAAAATGTATACGAAAATAAAAACAAAGAAACTTTGTTAATGGAACAATGTTACCCCATCCATGGTCCTCATTTACCTATGGAAAAATGTAGACGAAAACAATAATATAAAAAAATAACCTCTTTGGAGTGTCGCGGTAACCAATAGCGAACCTTTTGATTCCTAAACATTTTTTTTATATAGGGGTTTAAAAAAAAATACCTAAGTTTTAGAGGGATTTGAGTTTAAAATGTGGGTAAAATAAAAATTGGAGTTGGTAACCCTGGCTTCCTGCTGCAATTACACTGCACGTGGTTATGCAATTATAGTAGATAAATAGTGGTTACTCGGGATAACATGCGTGGACGGAGGTGGTCGAACGGAAAACTGTAAATACACGAGCGTATGCAAAAAATCACGGTGTGGAGATTGATCATCATCATGTTTTTATCCGTCAAAAACCGCCTTAACCCTTAATTTGGCAATGTTCGTCACAATGAACATAGTCTTCGACCCACTTTTTGTATTATTTTAAGACAGATTTTTCTGTTCTACACAATGGCGACGAGGCTTTACGCACGATTTTTTTTAATTTGCCAATTTAATGGTTAAATGCTACTTACGGCCAGTTAAAATATCCCCAAATAAAATATTCTTTCTTTAAAATGCATTATAAGAACTAACTACAATCACAAAATTCCTATTAGCCATTGTTACCTAAACGAGTTCCGTACAAACTGTAAAAAAACCACCGGCAATTGATGCAAGCGAGATGCAACCCCACGGTAAAGATACTCGGAATGCATGCTGGGAATACCGGCAAAGGAATCTAAGCTCGATTGTAAAATGCATTTTATGTTACTCTTGATTTTCCTGTCCGATATTTCTTGGAACCGTGCGTAATCTCCGACATCGGCCATCCTGTAGCCGGACCATGAGTTGGAAAGTATACGTTAGTATTACTCGATATAGTTATCGTATAAAATGCTAAACTGTCTTGTCTATATCGAGATATAGATAAATAAATAAAAAAAGGATAAAGAAAGGATAGGTGAAAACTTAATGGTGCATTTAGGGTGCGGCTCCACTGACGTGGGAGCTCGGCCAATGAAACCGCATCACAGTGTTTCGAATTCGAATTTGAATTGGCCAATTTTGCACCGCTCCGCGTCAGTGGGGCCGCTCCCTAAGACCAAACGAGCATTCGCTCATTCTATCCTACACTCTACGAAATCAACGAATTTCGACGAATTTCTTAGAGTGGGGGGCAGAATGATCGTATGCTCGTTTGGTCTAAATGCATCTTAAGGTGCATTCAGACCAAACGAACATTCGCTATTGGAACCCCCCACTCTACGAAATTCGATCGTTTCACAAAACGTGATTGGTTGATTTCGTAGAGCGGGGGATAGAACAGCGACTGCTCTTTTGGTCTGAATGCACCTGTAAGAAAGTCACCTGTAGAACATGTTCGATATGTTCGAATAGCCGATCATTTTGTTTGTGTTACTAATTTTAAATATGTGTCCTCTATTCGAACACGTCACTCGAGGATTTGTCTCTGTCACTCAAACGAAGACGTCATTAGAGTGACAGAGACGAATCCTCGAAATTTACGAACTTCGGAATTCGCGATAGTAGGCTTGTTTGTTTGCCACCGCCGTACTATAAAAAGTCCACCTTTTTTACAAGACGGCCGCACTTTCAAAAGACAATGGTGATTAAGTAAATGAAGTGCAATCATTACAAAATGAAATGAACAAACCACTTTATAATGCTAATGACAGGTAACAGAGCGCGTCCGATACGAAAATGCTTATTGGGACGAGTCTCAAGTACACCTGTTTCATACATGTATAACGTGCAACAGTAGAAACCAAAAAACATGCGAATAACTCTGATTCACTAAAGGTGCGTTCAAACCAAAAGAGCATTCGCTGTTCTATCCCCCGTTATACGAAATCAACCAATCACGTTTTATGTAACGATCGAATTTCGTAGAGTCGGGGTTAGAATAGCGAATGCTCTTTTGGTTTGAACGCACCTTAATGTGTAACCAAAACAATGTTAGCAAATATTTATTTTACAACAAACGTTTCACCAATGTAGTAAGTGACAAAAATGTTATTCCGCAAATGTATCATTTTACAAAAACTCATTGACAAATAATCATTAAGCAATTAATACATTAGAACATTTTTAGGCTAATGGTAAATTTATTAGTTTACATTGTTGTTAAATATTCTTTTGTCAAAAATACCTCTTATAAAATTATATTTTATTGGTTAATTGTCAAAGATGTTTTTGTAGAAAAAAGGATTTGCCGAAACATAATTTTGCCAGTAATTGATTGCCAAGTGTAAATTTGTTAAACAAATTTTGGTCAAACGGCAGGATACCGAACAAACCTAAAAACTTGAATCATTCCATAATCACGCACTTTCAGAACGAAATATTTGGTCTTATGATAAGACGAAGAGTTGTACTTTCCCGAGAACGTTCTCCGTTTTGTATGGGAAATATTCTCGAGGGAGAACATTCTCCATACCAATCGGAGAACATTCTCGGGCACGGTACAACTCTAGCATCAACGTAAAACCTTAAACCGAGTTCACATACATTTTAAATATAATTAATGAGATTTATTAGTATTCATTTAAAAATTAATCTAGGAACGTGTTTCAGACGACAAACGCAAATAAAAGTCCGCCAGCCATATTTGTTTACATTTTTTGTTTTCTACTAGCACACGGTATACATTACATTTATACAAACACACTCATACACCTATCAATTTGTCATTAGACTTCGAGGTTATTAGTGACTCAGGAAACAACGTGTATAAACATGATATACATAAACGACATACGAGTAAAAGGTAGGTAATATCATATTATACATATTTATCCACGTTAAACAAAAAAGTCAAACACGTGACTATTAAAGGAGCTTCGAAGTTTTGAAACCAAATAAAACCAATGGTCACCTGTATGCCTGTCCATTGAAAATTTAAATTCGCTTGTGTCCTATAAGTATAATTTAACTTTATAAGGACAATGCATCAGCAGACCTACGTTTCTAATTAATCTACGAGTAACGTATTTAAAAAAAATAAACAGATATTTTTCGACATATTCGTTGTACGTCGCCCTACTTCCTAGTTTCCTACTAGTTTCACTATATCAGTGTCATGACCTGACCCCATGAACTGTCATTTAAATGAATTACTAGTTTTAGCTTGGCCTGAGCTCGTGTTCTCTATTACCGCCCGTCATCGTCACCCAATTACTTTAGGACGTCGACCTTTCAAGCCCAGAGAGTCTACTGCAAGCATAAAATCGTAAAGTTCGAGCATATGGATGCTTAGCCAAGTTGCCAATCGCTAGCGCTTGGTAGCGTATCGTAGTTTTCTCTCTGTCACTCTTGCATATTAGTGCGACAAAGACAGTTAGCTGCCTTTCGCTTACGATTGACGTTTTTTAAGCGTTAGCGATTGGCAACTTGGCTAAGCACCCTGTTGCTCTTACTCCGGTTATGCCGTCATTGGAGTGACAGAGACAAAAACCATAAATGCACGTAGGCCTATTGCGGGGCACCATCACAACCACACTCGACATTGTCTGTCGCATCGCACTTCTGAATTTCTACGTAAGTCAGACAAGGATGCAATACGTTAAATTTGGTTCGCGGTTAGGCCCTCTAAATTGGCTATGGATTCAACCTATCACGTACGGGACATATCATGAGGTCGTGATGTATAAGCGCGGCGTTATACGAGTACATGTTGAAGATATGTTAGAGTTTGTGCAACTCATGGCTTGCGAAGGTGTGCTTGAGCTATGTTTAAATGCAATATGCATATTATTTAACCAGTAGCCGTACCATGACTTTGCAAGTATCGGTAACGTTAGGTTTTACTCGATACGTAACGCCGCGGCCACGACATCGGTCTAAAGCATTCGCTGTTCTATCCCCCTACTCTACGAAATTCGATCCTTACACGAAACGTGATTCGTTGATTTCGTAGAGTGGGGGATAGAACAGCGAATGCTATTTTGGTCTGCATGCACCTGAACTGATTACGTATCGATTAAATCCTAATGTGTCCTTTACTTTCCAACTCATTGTACGGCTACAAGTATGGTTGGCATTCGTAACGTAATACGTTTCTTTAATTAAATAACAGTTAGGAATTGGGTTTTCCATTACAACTTTGGACAACATTTTACAGGAAAATAATTACACTCCAATAAGCAGGTAAAACCCGTGTCAATTTTTTTTTGAAGTTTTTACCTTTCTACAAATCAATATCACAATTCATTAACAAATTCAAAACAAGAAACTGGTAAAATCCCAGCTACATACAACGATAAACTTACTGTTGCTTGTATTGCTTTGCTGCCATGTAAAGGTGCATTCAGACCAAACGAGCATTCTACGAAATTCGTTCGTTACACAAAACGTGATTCGTTGATTTCGTAGAGTGGGGGATAGAATAGCGAATGCTTGTTTGGTCTGAATGCACCTTTAAATAAATTTAAAACAGGTCGAACATATGTAAAGCGCCAGCCGTGTGGTGACGGCAGTAAGAATACATTTGTCACCACGCCAACTCTTCCCGTGGGCGTCGTAAGAATCGACTAAGGGATTGAAGAGACACTAACCATTTATTTATTGAAGATTGATGATGGGCAGCGTCATCATATTTGACACACTACTGCGATCGTCAAACCGTTTACTCAGCGTCGCTATTATGGGCATTATATCCTACCTCCTAATGCGTCCATAGTTATATGTTATAGGAGAGACCTATGAACAGTAGCAGTGGACTGAAATAGGCTGATGATATGATGAGTGTGAAAATTAAAAATATTTGTATAGGTCAGGGTGCCCACAAATATCTGAACAGGCATTTATTATCATAGCGTTAAGGTGCATGCAGACCAAAAGAGCATTCGCTGTTCTATCCCCCTACTCTACGAAATTCGATCGTTACACGAAACGTGATTCGTTGATTTCGTAGAGTGGGGGATAGAACAGCGAATGCTCTTTTGGTCTGCATGCACCTTTAGGGTCTCACCAAACTAGTCGACGCCGTTTCGGCTAATCGCGTACGGAAAAAGCTTTATGTCAACGCAATAAGAGCGAGGACATCGTAAATCGGCTCGGCCCGCGCGAAACGACGTCTTTCGACGGGAAAACGGCGTTTTGCCGTAAAGCTGTTCGCATTCGTACGACCCCGTTTGCAGCCTAACGCACACGTTCGCATTCCTAAATCTCCTAATACCGCCGTACGGTGCCGGAAAGAGTTGAACGGCTCCGATTACGGCCGAGTACCTACGATAAGGACCGGTCAGAGCTGGCGGAAGCCGTTCAGCGTCTTCGACGGCCGAACATAGCTGACGACGGCCGAAAAGAGCCGATGACGGCCGAAGTAGCTACTGATGCGTTTGTATTTATTCATTTGAATTATTACCCACATTAAAATCTGCAATAGATCTGACAACACGAAGTAATACTGTCGTAATCATACACGTCTGTTCAATTTCAAACTAGTTACTAACAACTAGTCTCCAAAAATGAGATTTACGATTGCCGATCACCCGCTGTCCTATCTATCTGTTCGTCGGACTCAGCGGCTGTACGCGTGCTGTCTGACGTCTCGACGGCAGGACGGAGCACGGGAGAGCCGACCGCCGCTTTACAACTGTTGCGGTAGCAAATCGCAGCCGATCGAGCGTTTCGGCGGCCGTAAGGAGGTTGAGACTGCTTAACGCAGGTGTTCAGCCGCGGAGACGGTCGATCGGCTAAATGCGAATAGTGTGGTGTAAAACACTCGGCGAAAGCCGACTCCGCGTCGATTGGTTTGGTGAGACCCTTAGAGTACATTTCCAGATATTTTTGAGCACCGTGACAGCTCCGATATATCTGATGGCGACTGTAAGTATACCTACTCAAGAACGTAAGAAATAAAGGAGGTTAAAACGTCTATATATTTTCGAACGTTTCGTAACAAAGCCAACGAAGATTCTCGAACTTCACGCCAGCAGAATAAACACTTCAGCCAATTAAATTACAAGTGGATAAACGCGATAAGAGTCGACAAGAACCCCTCTGTTGTTTGTTTGTTCATTTAGCTCAAGTCTTCAAATAAACACTTCAAACATCTTTAATATATCAATAACAATCAACATCTTTAATTTTTATGGCGAATATAACGTCTTCTTTTCGGAACATACGTTACGTACGATCCTAAATAATAATAAAGCTTTAGTTTCCATATCCAATGTTCCCGATATTAGGTCATTTATTACATTCCAATACACATCACATCATCAGCCTATTAGGTACAGTCCAATGCTGGACGTAGACCTCTCCTATGAACTATTTTACATATGGACGCATTAGGAGGAAAATGCCCATAATTGCCACGCTGGCTTGGCGATCGCAGTAGTGTGTCCACTATGATGACATTGATGACGCTGCTACCTATCAAAAACCTCATATAGACGACAGTGACATTGCAATCTTTTAGTTGGTGCATTCCACGAAAAAGCCTACTTTGTCGGGAACGTGATGGATATGACAGCTACCTTAGAAATATACAAGGTGGAATTCGACGAGGGACCTTTACGGAAATGGGAGATAGTTAAGGCTATACTGAGCAACTTTTACTATGGGACCAATCCCGAAATCGTAAAAAAAAAATGACTTTCATACATTGTGTGTATACATGCATGATACATGCCGTACCTTTTTGTATGGATATGTTTTTTTTTTATACGATTTCGGGGTTGGTCCCATAGTAAAAGTTGCTCAGTATAGCCTTAACTATCTCCCATTTCCGTAAAGGTCCCTCGTCGAATTCCACCTTGTATGTAAAGTGCGAGAAATCTCTATAAATACAAACGCCCAGTAATAAAATTAAGATACACCAAAAATTGTATTCGTAACTTTCTTACATGTACGCGAAGAAAGGCGTCACGTACCCGACATACTCGTGGAATGCACCAGTTGACTCTTACGTCGACACCCACGGGAAGATTTGGAGTGACGGCAAATGCATTGGCTTTACCACGCGGCATTTTTTTATTGCAGGATATTCATAGACTGACCTGTCATGTTGTATAAGCGCTATAGAGCTAGCGACCAGGTCTTCAAACTGCTTGTCGCTAGCCGAGCTCCCCTGCCGGCGGTGATGATGAGGAGTCGCAGGAGCAGGGGGTGCCGGTGCCGGCTCCCGCGGAAGGTTCCCGTTGGAGCGGCTCCCGAATAGCCGCCAGGTCGGTGTGGAGGTGGGCGAGGTGGATTTTGAAGACGAGCTGCTTTTCCATGGGAATACGCCTCTGAAACAAAGAGAAGTTTTTGGTTAAACGGCAACGTCCAAAATACTGGACATGGTGTTTGACCCACTTTTTGTATATTTTTTCTAATCAGAATTGACTATTGAAAGAGGAAGGAGGCTTCAACAGACGACCAGCATCCTAATCTACATAGATTTATAGAGTTCTTCGCATGCCTACTAAACCAGGATTTGCCTCTGTCACTCCAAAGAAAGCGTCATTAGAATGACAGAGACAAATTCTCGAAATTTTCCGATTTCGAAGTTCGTGGTTGGGCCGCAGTATGGCCTGCAACCTGATACAAAATTACATAAACATGAACTTGGTTTGATAAGATGTGATCGTGAGACTGAACATATCATTTTTCTTCAAGGCTTGACAGCTCTAGCAAGAACCACATGGAAATTGTTCCACCAATAAGATCCCTGCTCTTAAGTTTAAGACGAAGAATCTACCTGAGTACCAGAGATGCTAATCGCAAAAACATTATAAGTTTGTTGGCGCAGCTAAAATGCTAAGGCCAATAAAAGGTTAAGATAGACGTTTTAACAACATCGTCGTGAACCTTCATAATTATCATCATCAACTTTACGTAGATACTTAAACAGTAATAATGACATTAAAGTACACCTAACTAGTAAATTAAAACCTTGTGCTGTCTGATTGAACTAACATAGTATCGGTTAAGGTGCGTGCAGACCAAAAGAGCATTCGCTGTTCTATCCCCCACTCTACGAAAACAACGAATCACGTTTCCCGTAACGTTCGAATTTCGTAGAGTAGGGGGATAGAACAGCGAATGCTGCACGCACCTTGACAATCATCATCATGATTTTCCGAGAGACATCTACTACTGAAGTGCCATATAGATCGACCGTGCCATATAGACGCAAGCGGGTTGGCGATCGCAATTGTGTGTCCACTATGATGATGCTGCAACCCATCATCATTCTTCAATTAATTAATGGTCAGTGACACTTCAATCCCCTAGTCGATTCTTACGACACCCATGGGAATATTCTTCAAAATATAAAACGTATCTCAGAAAAAAAACTGTTAAAAAATTTAGTTGACTGCACATCAACTTCCGAAACAGACCATTAATTTAGGAATATAATTGCAAAACAAGAAAGTTTAAAAACTAGCAGTTGCCTATACCTACTTTCCGCAAGACCTGGTGACTAGAGACGTTTGTTTCTCTCTTACCTAGCGCTGATAAGTGTAACAGGGATAGTATTATACCAGTCACCAGTTTAGCAAGTGTAGTATAAAATTTGCGAAGGTAATTGACCGTGCCTTGGCGGTACAAAGCGCTAATAATGGTCTAATAACAGTCGCACGCAGCAATGGCTGGCTGGCTGGGTCACGAAGGACCGCGAACGTGGTTGATCGTCTTTTATTTATGTAAGTTTTGATTTATAGGAAATGCCTAGGGAATCCTTCGGGAATCGATAGAGGAGTTGATTCTGGTAAAGGCACGAATAGAGCTAGAGCATTGATGCATTTAATCAGATTCTGAAGTCATGCAAAATCGTGCATTAAAGTATGAATCCAAGCTAAGCAAATACAACGACAGCCGGGTTTTTCAGTTTATCGAAAACTCACTTTTCTTTTGAAGTTTGGTAATTCCGTCGCAAAATAAGAAAATTTGACTGTCTGTAATCCAGCAGTGTTAGTAGAGAAAAATAGTTTTGAAATTAATTTATTTGAAACTAGGTGATGCAGAACAGTTCACCGCCAAAATACCTACTGCTATTTACCAAAACATGTTAGTTTACTAGTCAAGTATAATATCAAACTTAGAAAACTTTCACGACTATCACTCATATTTTAAAAACAAACGGGTCTTAATCGCGTAAACTTACGTTTAATTATATCCTGACGTTTCGGGCATGACATTACACCCGTGGTCGCAGAATTAAACGTAAGTTTACGCGATTAAGACCCGTTTGTTTTTAAAATATGAAACTTAGAAAAGTCGGGATATTTCAATTCTAACCGAACATCAAACACTGAAAAATGTGGCACACATAGGTATGTTGTAAATCAATAACAAATGAGACACGGATAAACCTATTGACATACTGCCGGCACAGCTAAAAACATTAATCACTCGGAAGTGGTACGCCAATGTTTTCAACTTTTTAATCGTGTTACTGTGACGCATTGTTTTGTATATAAAGATATTTCATGTGTGAGTACGGGTACAGTCAAAGGCAAAATGAAGTGTATATAAAAATGCTCAAAAATATGTCCCATTACACTTCAATTCTGTGTTATAAGAACGTCGTAACATATTTATAAGTGGATCCTTTCGATACACATTTTTGCACTTGACTGTATCCGCCATCAAATATATAGGAATGGCCAGAATGCTCAGAAATATCTGAGCAGTTCCTAAAGCAGGACCACCGCGCTCGCTCTAATGAATAAGTGCGAGCGCGATGGACGGATTTACGTATCGAGTAAAACCTAATGTACGTACTTGCCAACTCGTGGTACGGCTACAGGCCTACTGCCACGAAAATCGAAATTCGTAGATTCCGAGAATTTTTCTCTGTCAGTTCAATGGAGGCGTCATTAGAGTGAGAGAGACAAATCCTCGAAATTTCGGAATTTCGAAGTTCGCAGTAGGGCCGGAGGCCTCTATTATCATGGCGTTAGAGTGCATGATCCAGTATTTTTGAGCAGTGTCCGCTCCGATAGATCCAAATGAGGTTAACTGGTCAAATTCATACAATTTTGGCACGAAATATATCGAATCGACCTAACCCGCGATCGTGCAAGTGTGGTCAAAGCAGCTAAATGCATTAATGAAGTAGGTTTATTTAGGTATAGTTAAGCTTAGTACGAGATACTCGTAGAGTTTAGAAGATATTTTATGTCCGAAGCACAATGACCAAAATCGTTATCACATTTTGGAGCCGACAATAACAATAGAATATAAAGCATACCCATTACAATAAGTACGTCATTCAAAATAATATACTATCATATTTCAATGCGAACAAACAAGGCCAAGTAAACAAGAATGACACCAATTGAAGACTATGAATGGAAATTATCGACGGTCATGGAAACGTAAGTATTTTATCAGCTAACGATGTTTGGGTTTGATTTACATGTTGTACCTATTAGTCAATAATGCCAGGTGATAATAATTATAATTGTAATTATCCGGGTCACTATGTTACGCTTCAAAACGCAAGAACGTCGCCAAAAAAAAATCGCTAGGCTCAAAATGGAACCGTGAAATTCGATTTTTTTTAATAAAATCATAGTACAGCTATTTACTAGAAGAGAAACATACAAAATCAAATGTAAAAGGTATAACTAAACTAAAACTATATAAAATCTAAAATAAATCTAACACAGGCCCCGGCGGCATGGTACCCAGGATGCTAGCAGCATTTCCTCGCTGGAGTGTCAAGCTAATGCGTTGAGCAACGAAGCTGCCAGCTATTGGGTCTCCCGTGGCGTCTCTGAGTCTCTTCGATAGGTGAAGAGACTCAGAGGCTCAGAGCGCTAGGACCCCACGGACCAAAGGTCTCGACGCTGAAAGGTACGAAATTATATTTGGCGCCGAGACAACTGTATTTTCCCACCTTGGATTTTTCGGTCGCCTCTGCTGCTGCCGCTGCCCTCGCAGAGGTTCGGTGGAGATGAGACGGGGCTAACGTGTCTACTTCGAAATTCGTTTTCGAGGATATTGTCTCTGTCACTCCAACAAAGGCGTCATTAGAAGGTTCAAGGTTTTAAGTTGGTGATAAGACCAAGATTGTGTTCTGAAAGTGCGTGATTATGAAATACCTAATACAAGTTGTTAAGGCCCTGCCGTGCCGCGACATTGGTCAGGCGATCGGCGGCGAGCGAATCCATAAGTTGGAACGAGATGCCGATATGGGAACTCCCTCTCGCATGTATGGTTTTCCGCTAAGCCGGTCGCCTTAGATCAATGTCATGGTCGGGCCTTTAGGTTTGTTAATTTTTTTTTCGTTTTCTACTGGTGTACGGTTTATTATATATATATACCCGTTACATATATAAACTAGCGATAACAATGATAACATATTTAACCTTTCCTGGAGATAATTATATTTAGTATTTTATAATAGACTGGACTTTACTCTGTAGACAGTCGAGTTGTTCATAAAAGACGGAATTGCGAACTTGGCACAGTCATGAGTTTGTTGCATACAAAGTATATCTTACAATAACATAATTATACTGAAGATCCTGTTATCACTACGCTATCAATAGTTTACATTTCCATTAATTTATATTTCTAATAATAAATACAACAAAATTATAAATTTATTCAGAGTAAAGAAGTACAAATTAATATATAAACAATTTAGCTATAAAAAGAAAATGCCTTCCAAAAGATCAGCCTGCCGCATGGTGCTCACACCCCTTCGGCCGCGTACATAACCGACCTTTCGTAACTGGTAACGAAGGAAGAAAAAATGATCTTTGTACGATACCAGTTTCGAACAAATACTTATTTTTCTTCACAGGCGGCGTTACCTCGCTGAATCGCTAATGAGATTACATTATAGCATTCGTATGGTGCAAATGTGGATTGGATCACAGTATTTATATTTGAAATCAATTTCTCGGTTACCGGCTCGGTTAAACAATTGTATACATAGTTAGAAATGTAAGCCGTCAGACAAAGCAATATAAATATAATGATGGCATGGCATGGAGCTAGTCTTACTGAACTGGCTTACTTTAACTGAAATTACTACCTTAAGTTTCGTCGGCAATAAAGCTTGTATCAAAAATGTTACTTTAATAATCTGTGGGTTCCTGTAATTGGCTCCTTGTATTTACTTAAATTGTCTAAAAAATTGTGTTTGTGCCACAGCTGTTGAATCTCCAAAAAAAAAACCTTATTTCGATTATTCTCTTCCGAATTTTGACACAACTTCGAATAATTTGTACTGTGTTGTAAGAGGATGTCAGGCTGTTGACATCGTCAGCGGACATTATTTAGACGGAATGCGTGTGTGGGAGGCTACTGATAATTCGCCGGACTGTACTTAAATTCGTATTATAACTGTAGAGTAATAACAATAATAGTACAAGGGAACACATCAGCATCATTATTATCATCAGCCTCCCTCATTCCTCTGCTGGAGGTAACCCTCTCCTATTAACTATACGTATGGACGTATTAGAAGGCCCATAATGACCACTATATAAGTCTTCCGATACCGACATTTCATCAATTATCTTCACTATTCTTATTAATTACTACGGAATAGGGGTTTGCAAGACCTGGCCACGACATTGGTCTAAGGCGACCGGTGCGAGAGGGAGTTCCGATATCGGCCTCTCGCTCCAACTTATGAATTCACTCACCGCCGGTCGCTTTAGACCAATGTCGTAGTCGCCCTTAAAGAAGATTCACTTTATCGATAGCAAACCGAACAGAACAGAAGAGAAACATTCCGTGTGTCGATGGTGCAGTATACCAACTAGCGTTGTCCTCTTTAAGTGGTGACAACCTCACCAACAGAATCAGGTATTTATATTTGTAGTTATCTAAGTATGTTAGTAATGTTAGTATTTAGCGGTCAACCAGCCTTTCAGACAACTCCTTATATATCTAACTGTGTCACAAAGGTCAAGAGCTTGACCTTAGGTGACCTTACGACGCCGTCATCCATCAACTTACTCCGTGTTTCCACCTGCCCAGGGTTACCAGGTGTTGGGATAAATTCGGCTATGTTACGGTCCTGTCTGGAGAAATTTGTAGGTGTCCGATTTTAGCGATTCAACGTAACGGTACATTTAGACCAAACGAGCATTCACTCATTCTATCCCCCACTCTACGAAATCAACGAATTTCGACTAATCACGTTTTGTGTGATGAACGAACGAATTTCGTGGAGTGGGGGATAGAATGAGCGAATGCTCGTTTGGTCTAAATGCACCTTAATGAGAATGAGCAAGACTCGAAAGTCTCCGAACCGGTTCAAAAAATAGCTGGTGGTTAATCGGTTTTACTCCGATAAAAAGCGCGAACGTTTTTAAGAATTTTATACTTAACTAGATAAACCGGTTTATTTGATAAGTGACACTGACAGCTGTCAAGTGACAAGTTAACAAACAACTTGACCTTCTTTGATATAAACCGGTTTTTATGTTCTAAAGCGGTTAATTAGACAGGGACTGATCAAGGTTCATTAAAATACAACAGCATAAAAAATTTAACCGATATAAATAGGTTTTGTGTCAAACCCATTTGAAGATTTAACCGGTATGCGAGCCCTGGCAATGAGTTTCACAGATGCGATATTGTACATGAAATATTAAAGGGCATCGACAAGTTTTGTACTAATCACATTATTTTTATTCTAATAAGTTGTTTTGGGTTTAGTAGCGAGATTAGTTAGATGATCTTTAGGTACTTTAGGTATTATATGTACCTTCTAAATCAAAATGTCGCATACCAAAGAATCTCACCACGGAGGTTTCTGGACTATTTTGTTGTTTAGCATATGCAATTATGCATCTTCATTTAGAAATCAAAAAACATTTATAAAATATAAATTTCCGGTTTTTTAACTTCGACCCGGCAACCCTACGCCTGCCCAACAACACTTGACTATTAGTAGACTGTATCTCTTTGTAATAAAGCTCACATCTGATCAGTTCCCTAGCTGCTTAACAGAAACACATTTGACTCTTGATACACGTAGGCTATATCTAGTAGGAGTAAGGTTCACATTTAATAAATTCCTAGTTGCAGGCATCAGAAATACGCTAGACTTTAGGTAGACCGTAATTACTAACCTTATAGATGCTTAACCCGATGGCTTAAGGTTCATGTTTGGTTAAATATGCTTATGCGTCATTAGTGGTGAAAAGCAAGAGCTCATTAGTCTCATTATCTTTGGAACTCGACCCCTATTCGCCACCTCCGCTATTATGCCTTCACCCTTAACGAGTTAAATCTTTATCGAGATCTTAAGACGAAATCAACGAATCACGTTTCGTGTAACGATCGAATTTCGTAGAGTAGGGGGATAGAACAGCGAATGCTCTTTTGGTCTGCATGCACCTTTAGACAAGCGTACATGGCAGAAGTATGTATACCGTTTTTTTACTTATGAGTTATGACTGGAGCATAAAGTCTAAAATTGTATATACGGCATATATATTGACTGTATTTAAGTACATTTGGTACGGTTTTCCTCCAACTCTCTTGTTTTGATCGACGAATAACCAAAACGGCCAAAAGGATATGTTCAATAAAGAAACAAAAAACCTTTGCATTAATATCCAACTGTAATATTTGTTCATTATTGCTCAGCAAAAACAGTATCAAGGGTAATATGGACCGGTTTTGCAAAACAGATACATTATACATACATTTCCTTATACTGATATACTTGCCTAATTTGCTTCGGTCATATTTCGATAGGTTTAGAAACACAAAACGCGCAATAATCGTGTGTGCCAGTAATAACCATTTAATATGCAGAACACCCGATGGACCATAAAAAATGTACCGATTGGAACGCATCCATACAGTCAAAATAATATGGCCTTCCTATATTTGCGCATCGTATATAATTATTATAATTAATGTACAAAGGAAAACGGTCCTTATATACCTACCGTAATGTGGGATCTTGTAAAATGATGCTGTGCCAATTGGTATGCACGATATATGTACATTATACGAATAAATATACATACCTAATTATAATGCGCGTAGCGTGCAGTTTCACAAACGCTAATTATCTGGAAACTTGTTTTAACACCAAGCATCTAGTCTCATGCAGTCTAAGAAACTCTACATAAAAATTAGCAGTGTGCATCGTGCAATCAATGATCAATTGTTCATATATGCATACATCATCAGCCTATATCAGTCCATTGCTGCACACCCGTCGTCTCAGTCAAACTTATAAATTATAATTATAACTAATATATAATTATAATGTCCAATTACCCAGACCGAACTCGGAAATTACCTAATTACTTTCACTGTGGCGAACAAATAAACAGTTAACTGCTTGGAACTTTCTTTTGTCTTCAAATAGCTTAATACTATAAATAGATTTAAATCGTGTTTACAACGAAATAAAACAAGTCGATTGAGGCGAATAGTAAACAAAAAACAGTAAAAAATAGATTCGCGCCGAGAAAGAGTACACGGAGTACAAAACATTGCATAACGTGTCGGCGTTTCATTCAATTGCGCGGGAGTGTAAAGTTGGTGGGGAACGGCCGTGCCGGTGCCGGCGCGTGCTTGGTACGAGGCCCGACGCGCGCGCAGGCTGCAGCGGAGACTAGACTACGGAGTGTCTAACTAAACCATAAATCAGATGGGCACTACACATCTTCGAAAATCCCCTGTTAGTTCACATACAAATTGTAACTCGTGCTGTACAAAATAATGTAACTTATAACAAGCATAACTTTATACAAGCACAGGTGGCTAGGTGGATGGTCGAGTTTTATTAATTGTAACATTGGTGACACGTGCCAATCGCACTTATCTCGTTAAGGTGCATGCAGACCAAATGAGCATTTGCTGTTCTATCCCCCTACTCTACGAAATTCGATCGTTACACGAAACGTGATTCGTTGATTTCGTAGAGTGGGGGATAAAACAGCGAATGCTCTTTTAGTCTGCATGCACCTTTACAACGCGACAGACATGTTATCTGCGACGACAGACGATAAAAGTCCGACCATCATAGGCCTACACCTACAGTACTAACTCAGTATTAAGATTGGGTAGGCAATTCACCAGTAATATCGCACGTACACGTACTCGTATACTTGTACATACGTATTTATATTAAAACTGTTTATAATTATTAATTATGCTCTTTTAATATATAGTGTTACTTTTTCAAGTGTAGGTTCATTTACCAATTATTAGCTATGGAAGTAGCACTAGCAATCAACGAGTCTTCCTTGATCGAGTGATAAGCTTCCTTATTGCGCGCATGCGTGTAGGTGACAGGTTACACGAAAATAAACATGACTGAATTTGATTTATCCAGGAAACTATCTATATCGTCACGTTGTACACAACACAAGTTTATAATTATTAAGAAATTGGTCATGCCTTGATCTCTTTTGTGTTTGATGTAACTCATTATCATCATTAATCATAATGACCAAACACTAAATGTGTCGTTTACAATAATCAGAGTTGCCAGTTGCCACTTTATCACTCACTATAAGAAGTAATGTACTTAAATCTATTTTTTTCTCGAATCGGATATCGGTCCCATAGTAAAAGTTCCTTAATATGACCTCAGAATGAGCCCTCTAAAATTTGAATGGTGAATAAAAATCACCTGAAGTGTCCACGGAAAAAACATGTCCAGTGCTTAAAAAAATCAGGACAAATTCACACCTTATTCTGTTAAAAGTAAGGTGGTTTTTCCTTCTGTAATTTGAATTGACTAGACATGTTCTTTCCGTGAACCAACCTTGTATGAATAACCTGTCAATGCGTCTTTATACCAAATGAAATATTGATTCAAGATTGAAAAATAATGTTAATCATAAGTACTAGTACGAAACAAAAAACTGAAAACCAAATTATGCAAATCAGTTTATCTCACACCGTTTTATCTCGACGTAATGTATGAATCCCTGGTACTGAGTGGTACGACACGAATACTGACTTATTGGTAAAGCAAACACATGCACATCTGTGCCTCTAACACAGGTAAAACCGATAATTATGTATTGCCTTCAGGTGTCTATAAAGGATGATTGGTAGCGCTAACTTCAACGGAGGCAGAGTAAATAGCATAGAACAAACGTATGAAGTTATGCTGCTTCTGCCAGTTACAATTGCTTTAATATCGTTATTAGGATGATACAAAACGGGGTATTTACCATTTTGATTATAAGACGATATTCCGGCATTGTTGCAAATGCCATCTACAATCGTACTAATAATTTAAATGATGTAAGCTTACAAACTTATATTGCTCTCTTATTGTCAGAGGCAGTGCATCACCGTGTAATAAGTAGGCCCTGTAAATAAGGTTCTAATTTCAAACAGATGTGCTAGAGATCCAATTCACAATATGTACCTATATATGTATATACCTATAAGGTAGATTCGCTTAACCAATATTAGAACCCTAGGCCACTGGGCATCACCTTGTCAAGTGACGTTATAAATCAGCTTGAATTAAATAAAGGGTCCACTGCTTAAAAAAACTCAGGGCAAAAAAGTGGTTTTTCCTTCTGTAATTTGAATTGACTAGACATGTTCTTTCCGTGGACCCTTCAAATATTTTACTACTTGTCATTCTGACAGTCTTTCACGAGTAGAGTACCTACTACCTACATTATCTTTATACTCATTGATAGTATTTATAGGTAGTTTTTAGTAGAGCGATATACCTAAAAGTAAATATTCGCAAAAGAAACACGCGACCAATTGGAACGCTACTTTGCACCGGTCCACTACCCCGAAAAAAAAATCAGCTGTTTCATACAAATTGGCGGCATTACGCCGGCCGAAATGTATGAAACAGCTGATTTTTTTTTCGCGATTTCGACGTTGTCCCCATAGTAAAAGTTGGTCAGTATGACCTACACATTCACTACGTAGAATTTGAAAGGTCGAAAAAAAAACACCCTGTATTTGGCCCAAAAGTCGTCAAACATACGTGCAATGGAATGCTTTAAACCGGAATCTACTAAGGATGCATTAATTCGAATGTGCACAACATAACGACCAATATAATGATCTAACTGACTGAATATACAAACGATACTCCTCCTGGAGTATGTGTGGCTGCTCCCGCGTTTCCGCTACTGCAGCTGTGGATGGGTCGCATCCCACGAGGGTGGGATGGTCGTTGCACCGTCATTTGGGGACGGTGTTGAGAGGCTGTTGAAGGAATAATGATCTAACGAACAGTGAGAAGCGTATTTATACGCACAAAGGCAATGTAGATCACAAGTATCACAACATAATTACGAACTAATGTAGTCGTTAGCTGTTTGAGTAGGCATTGGAACCGGTTTTCGTTACGTAGTGACGTGACGTAAACTTACTATTCAAGTTCTCAGCTGTATTAGTAGCGCAAACGATCATATGTTAGTTCGGGAAAAACAGCTGTTTAGCAGCTTATTGCGAGTAGCGATCAAAATGTCGGATAAAATCGTTGTCCACCAAAATACCAGGGTGCTTAGACAAGTTGCCAATCGCTAACACTTAATCGTTAATCATAAACGAAAGGCAGCTAACTGTCTTTGTCGCACTAATATGATAGAGTGACAGGGAGGGAAAACTACGATACGCTACTAAGCGTTAGCGATTGGCAACTTGGCTAAGCATCCAGCAGGCCGAGCCAAGAATTCTGCAATCTTAAACGATAAGCGATAAGTCACGTGACTATAATAATGTATGAAAATAGTCACGTGACTTTTCGTTCAATTGCTAAATGGTATCTTTGCTACGCCTGCAGCTCGAGAAGACGATAACCGCAATCAGAATACACGTCATACCTCGAAAATTTAACGGGATTAAATTTCGAACCCATACAACCGCAGCCGTAATTTTATTAGCATTCCTTGGCTCAAATCGAAGTTGTGTGTTGAAAAAAATCTAAAATAAAGAATTATCAATTGGAAGAAGTTTAAAAAGAATAACAATTAAGTGTTGTATTATTTATAAATATATGTATATAATTATAAGTACATGTCATTATAAACATAAGAACGAAACCTATTGAAAAAAAACAATAGTTACAAACAAAAAGGTCGATAAGTTTATCGTACTTGCAGTAATGTGTTTGAAAATCTAACTAATAATTCTTATAAAAAAGGTCGTATGAAATCAGAATTATATCGAGAAATACTTGGCATTACATATTTACTAGTTTGAGTACCTAGGTACAAAAGTAGTAACAGCATAAACCTCTTGATTTATTCCAGTACCGTTGCCAACATTTTCAGCTATCCAGCCTATTATGGAGTTTACGTATATTAACAGTCCGAATGAAAAAAAAAAAAAACAATTTGCTGTCCGCATTCCATTGCTCTCTTTTATTTATAACCGCATATCGTATACAATTATGCAAGGTACGCAACGAGGCTTTGATTATGATTACCTAACCTTTTGAATATTAAACCATCAATGGTTATCAACAATGTATTCGATATTCAGACCTCGCCTATTGTCGGATGTACGGCTTCATAAATATGGAAACGATTTTGATTCTTGTGCTTCGGACATACGTTTGCAAATGTATACCTATTTATTATTGGACGTGACAGTGCCTACATTCCATTGTGTACGCGACCTTCTGTACAATGCTGTACATCATTGGTTCTGGTATTGCTTCGTGTGGGAGCTATAAAAAACTAACTGTTTCTAGACCTTATTACCATGTATTAAGGTTGACGAATAGTCAATCATACTGCGATGAAGATACTTCTCATAGTTTGATTCCTGTTGTTTTGTTTAGGTTGGTATCTAAATCGTGACCTGTCTTATAAATTGAGTTGTTTTATGAGTGCGTAGGGGTGCTTAAATGTAACTACTTGTAACAAAGATAGTGCGTGAAAAAGGAAATACCTATTACATGTGTACATAATAATTTAACAGATTTACCAAACAGATACCTAGTTTGATAATTTGTAATCAACACTTATTAGTAGGTACACCTAAAGTAATACTAAGTATATTCAAAACAAAATACATAAAAAGTATATGGAAGCCTTATCTTTAGTCTTTGCATTTACCGTAAACAACCATAAATCACTATTCAACTCATTTATGACTTAAATCGAGCGCAGTAGGTCGTTTTTCTACAAAATTATATTTCAGTAATAATAAGCCTAGCACATGAATGGTGCGGCAGTATATACTGTAGTAGTATAATATTACTGTGAGATAGACTTTCCGTCGATAACTAATTATCTATAAGAATAAAAGACGGACGGAGTTATAGATTTAAAAATTCCCGAGCGAAGCGAGGGAATTAAGACTGCCCTGAGTACAGTGAGGGATTCAAGCGCCCAAGACAAAACAGTTTTATCTACTTTTCTCACCTTAAGCGAGACAATAAAGAACAGGCTAAGGCACTGGTCTCACCGCGAGCTACTAAGCGTAAGCTATGAACTATGGGCTATAAATACGAACAAAAGATACGCACTCCCGTGTAAATAAACACGGCGATACTCACCCAGCTCTCAGCTATCACCGCCGGGCGAGTACCGCCGTGTCTCTTTTATTTACACGGGAGTGCGTATCTATTGTTCGTGTTTATAGCAGATAGTTCATAGCTTAGTAGCTCGCGGTGAGACCAGTGCCTTACCTTAGTATCAGGCGGCTAAGTACTATCGCACCAATCATGTTATAAGCCCACTGCACAGATTTGGCACTAAATGCCTAATGCCAAATTCATTTTAAAAACTGTTTTGCGCCATTCACTTCGCCTAATTTGGGAGTGTCATTTAAAGTGACCGACATTGATACGAATGTTAGAAACAAGTTGTTTTATGACCAAATTATTAGGTAACTAGACATTTAACAAATAATGTCACTTACTCTACTTTGCTAGCAGACTAAATACAATTCGCACGAATTAGGCATGAATATCTAAGAGCCTTAATTTTCATGCCATCAAAGAAATGAAGCTTTTCCGGTATACCGATTAAACTTAGATTTGGTACACTTACGTACATAGTACGTATCATCATCATCATCATATCAGCCGAAAGAAGTCAAAGATCCTCCTCCCACAATGAAATGACCGGTCCTGCGCCACCCGTATCCAACGGACTCCTGCGACCTTCACTAGATCATCAGTCCACCTTGTGGGTTCTGCCCACGCTGCGCCTTCCGGTACGTGGCCGCCACTCAGAGAACCATTCCGCCCCAATAGCCGTTTAATTATAAAATAACATGTGCCATATCCTAAACTGGCGTGTGGTGACGGCAGTAAGAATACATTTGTCACCACCCCAACTCCTCCTGCGGGTGTCGTAAGAGTCGACTAAGGGATTCAAGTGTCACTGACCATTATTTGATAAAAGATTGATAATGGGCAGCAGCGTCATCATAGTGGACACATTACTGCGATCACCAATCCGCTTGCCCAGCGTGGCGATTATTTATTTATTTTATTTAAACTTTATTGCACAAAACAAACAATGCTGTACAAATGGCGGACTTAATGCCAAATGGCATTCTCTACCAGTCAACCATAGGGCCAAACAAAGACATTTAAGTTGGTGCAGGAAATGATTACTTTATAGAAACAACTGTTATTAAAAAAAAAAAAGATCCTAATAAGTAATGTATACAAAACAAGGCTAAACCTACAATATATTTACATATTACTACTTATATATAAATACAATAAACTAATACATACGATTTATATATCTAAAGGACGGAGGAAACTATGTATATTCTTCTGTCAAAAGATGCTTGCTTGCTTGCTTGATTATGGGCATTTACCTCCCAATGCGTCTATACGCATCGTTAATAGGAGAGGCCTACGTCCAGCAGTGGACTATCATAGGCTGATGATGTATGATATCCTAAACAAAAATATTGAATATCTATACCATACCAACGTCTAAAGGTGCGTTCAGACCAAACGAGCATTCGCTGGTCTATCCCCCACTCTACGAAATCAACGAATCACGTTTTGTGTTAACGATCGAATTTCGAACCCCCTACGGGTTACAATAGCGAATGCTCGTTTGGTCTGAATGCACCTTAAGGGGGGATATATCCACATTCTTCGATTTCGCGGCTGACGACTTCCCAGTCATTTACCCCCTTATTCATAAACGTTTAATAACTTAACAAGCCGCTAATAATTGCTTGTCCCTTTCGGTCTTCACAATGTATCCATAAGAGCAAAAGGGACAAACAATTATTAGCGGCTTGTTAAGTTAGCAGACGTTTATGAATAAAGGGGTTAGTGTTGTTATGAAATAACCTTTAAGCGGATTATTCGTAAACAAACAGTTCCCACGAGAAGCGGATTCTCGGCAAGGTCCTTCAACTTCCATTCTTAAGCGTTATTTTCAATTTAGCTTTTTTGCGGACCGGCAAAAAGTTAAAGACTATTAGTGGCTGGAAAACAACGATTCTTTTTTTAAAACGTCGACATAGTGACCGCGAATGTCACTGTCAAGTAAAGTACGGCAAATCTTACTTACGACCTTTTGTTTTGCGTCATTGACAATAGAAAAGGGTTCAACTGCTGATTGTCTAGTTTCACAAAACAAAAGAGCATAATTCAGATACTAGTCGATCAAATAATATTTCCCGAACTATACTGTCATTATATTCATACATGAACTGGTACCAAATATTTTCGCAAAAATATTATATTTGTATGGGGCCAACCGCTTAAATAGGCCCCGTGGTGGGTTGGTCCCAAAAACTATATTTTTCGCGTAAAAATATGATACTGATTCGCCCCACAGACTGATCACTATTTATACGCCCTGTATGTGCAAAACATAAGTTCATACACTTGACTTGAAAATGGTGATACAAGATAAATAAAAATAACATAATCAAACATGAAGACTGAATCTTGATCTGAATTTTGAAGAACTTTTAATATGGGCGAAATATCCAAACTAAAAAAAGGCTTCCATAGAAATGGTCAAAGATAGGATGGCCAAAATATGGACGAGTAATTTTTTCCTTATGCATACACAATTGGCCTCATAATAAAAGTTGTTGAAAACCATGAATAGATTCATAATTTAAAATGAGCCATTTTAAGTTAAGCTGCGTTTCCACTTAGTGATCTGAGCGAGCATTCGTTCGTTCTAGGGCAGATGAAAACAGGATTTCTCATAGCAAAATGTTCGTTCGTCAGCCCACGAACAAGTGAATGCTCGCTTAGAACACTAAGAAGAAACGCGGCTTTACAACATAAAATTCGAACCATTGCCATATTTTCACAAACAGTACCTAACTACACAAATGGAAAGAGAGATCGCATATTCGATAGCGCTCAATGTTAAACGCATTTAAATTTATGGCATAACATTTAAAATTCAAGTGTAGCTCTAACAATAACATTCTGACTTTAAAGACATTTTTATGTATCTTATATCGCGAGAACATTCAGCAATAAATGACGAAATAATACGAACAACATTTTAAGGTGCAGTCAGACCAAACAAGCATTCGCTATTCTATCCCCCACTCCACGAAATCAACGAATCACGTTTTGTGTAACGATCGAATTTCGTAGAGTAGGGGGTTAGAATAGCGAATGCTCGTTTGGTCTGAATGCAGCTTTAGAGCTTTGAATTTTTTAATTTGTTTTATAAAAATCATATGAATTATCAAGATTATAAAGGCTGAGGCACACCGGATCCGTATGCACATGCAACATGTGCAAGCAAGCGGTGTCCGATCTACTATGAGATTTCCGTTTGGCTTGGTCGTAAATCTAAATTTTCGCTTAAATCCGTGAAATTTTACTAAGTGTTCGCGGTAGTAGGCTTGGGTTTTTTACAAAAAACTTATTAGGGACTTTTTTATCTTTCAGTCTAGCTAGTCTATGAGGTTAATGCGTATTAGTAAAGATTATGCATTTCTAAAAGTAAAACCTTTCAACTGTTTAAAAATAACTCGAACGGACAGGTTGGCTATGCGTGTCAGCTGATAAAAACAAGTGAATCATAACACTGTCTGGCTTTAAACAATGTTGTTGTTCGAATAAATGCAAATGAGCTACGAAAAAGAATGTATAACTTTCAAACAATCGAATATTTATGCATAGAATTTACTATAGTCAACGCAGAAGAGAAACTACTATCAAAAATGTTTCATCATCATCAGCTGATTTTAGTCCGCTGATGTTCGTAGACCATGCATCATCATCATAATATGATAGTCCACTGCTGGATTTAGGCCTCTCCTATTAACTACGCTTATAAACGCATATCAAATAATGGTCGGTGACACTTCAATCCCTTATTCGACTCTTACGACACCCGCAGGAGGAGTTGGGGTGGTGACAAATGTATTCTTACTGCCGTCACCACGCGGCTAGACCATGCGTATGGATGCATTAGGAGATGGGCATTTTTAACCGACTTCAAAAAGGAGGAGGTTTACAATTCGTCGAAATCTTTTTTTTTTTATGTATGTTCCCCGATTACTCGAAGACGCGTGGACCGATTTGAAAAATTCTTTTTTTGTTTGAAAGGGTATACCTTCTAGTTGGTCCCATTGTCACCGAACCCAGATCTGATGATGGGATCCTGGAGAAATCGAGGGAACTCTTCAAATGTTGTAGGCACACATGACATTTTTCATTTATTTTCGAAGACTAATCAAGTATTTGCGTCTAGTCATGAACGTTTTAAGTTGGTGATCTGATGATGGAAGGTACAACTCCTTAGAAATTAGGAGTTGGGGGATAATTCTTTAAGTATAACATATTTCGTGTATTTTGGAACCTATTTGAGTATTTGCCTTTAGGTGGTCATAGTCTCATGTTGGTGAGCTGATGACGAAAGGTATAACCCCTTAACGATTAGGAGTTGGAGGATAATTCTTTGAATATAACAACTGTCATACATTTTCGAGATATATTTAAGTGTTTGCTTAGTAGTTATGACATGTTGGTTAGCGGTAAGTGATTCTTTAAATAATACAGGCATGCTAAGGCTGTTACCTATAATCTTTGAAATTATTCATACTTGCTGATGATACAATGTATATCTCTTTGATAATGGGATAATTCTTTGAATATTTAAGGTATCCAGTTCAGGTTTTCTGGCCTATTACAGTACAGTACATTCTAATTATAAGTATTTAGAGCATACTAAATAACGATTTTACACTACTAAAAAGCAAAAAATAAAATATTTTAAAATAAAAATAAAACCGCCTTCAAAAATTTGCCCAAACTAAAAGTCAAAAATAATTTTAGTTCCTACTTCTTAGGATTTCCTACCCAAACCTTTAAACCTTTTACCCTATTAATTGAAATAAAATGTTATGGCTAGGTATCCTACAGATTTCTTAGAAGTCGGTGCCAAGCCAAATATGTTCTCTTCGCGAGTATATCTTCTCTTCGCGACTGTATTTGATAGAGGCTAGAGCTTTGTAACTTACTGTCACTCCGGTTATGCTTTCATCAAAATGACTGAAGTAGACCATTCTGTTGATAAAAACATAATCGGAGTGACAGTAAGTTACAAAGCTCTATCTAATATACAGGGTGTTTTTTTTTTCGACCGTTCAAATTCTACGTAGTGAATGTGTGAAAAAAAATCAGCTGTTTCATACATTTCGGCCGGCGTAATGCCGCCAATTTGTATGAAACAGCTGATTTTTTTTTCGCGATTTCGACTTTGTCCCCATAGTAAAAGTTGGTCAGTATGACCTACACATTCACTACGTAGAATTTGAACGGTCGAAAAAAAAACACCCTGTATACCTGAATGAACGTATTTGGCTTGGCACCGACTTCTAAGAAATCTGTAGGATACCTAGCCATAACATTTTATTTCAATTAATAGGGTAAAAGGTTTAAAGGTTTGGGTAGGAAATCCTAAGAAGTAGGAACTAAAATTATTTTTGACTTTTTAGTTTGGGCAAATTTTTGAAGGCGGTTTTATTTTTATTTTAAAATATTTTATCATTTCTAGGGACACCCAATTAGCTTAACTCTCACAAAAAAGTTAACTTCGATGTCAGATGTAACGACAATTAAGCATGAAATATTAACGTAAATCCACTTTATTCGTGTTTTTATATTGCATATACGCGTATTCTTTCTGGATTAAATGAAAAAAAAATTTTTTTTGTTAATATTTAATGCTTAATTGTCGTCGTAAAGGCCTCTATTGTCATGGTGTTAAGGGTAGTTCAGATATTTATGAGCACCGTGGCCGCTCGGATAAATCTGATTGCGTCTGTAGGTAACCACAACAGAAGCCCGCGAAGCGAAACGCGCCATAAATAATACATTTCCATTCTTTCTCGCTGCGCCTGCGACAGATTTCGTTCTATAAATAATGACAATTGCGGCTTTGTTCAGTTTCGAGGTCAAAGAAAACCATAGAGTAGCTGTCTACTCTTCGTTTATTCGTAGACAATAACTAACAATAAGTACAAGTTCTACATGATTATTGTTTAAGTACTAAACGGGACTTAACTAATAGCGTATAAATTTACTTTGGTTCAATCCAGATTTCAAACTAGCATCCTTAGCAGTGTCCAATCATTTGCCTTGTACAGTGGCGTTCAGAATTGCATGGACGATTTATGCATGAATTCATTCATAAACTGTCCATGCAATTTTGAACCCGACTGTACCTAATTTTGGTTGGCTATTTTCGCTTCTAAAATATGAATAACAGCTGGTAACCAGTTATCGAAAGTAAGTAAGTATTAATGGAGAATGTTACTAAGCAAACCTATTTACCTAATCCAATCCGTTATGTTAATTTTTTTGTTTGTTTCGTGAACTAATTGAAAAACACACGTTTTTCCGGGGATAAGACCAAGCTAGATCATTGTTTTACCTTGAGAA
>JALPQI010014246.1:0-23462 GCA_025490895.1 Thaumatotibia leucotreta | reverse complement strand
AGATAGATTTTAGGCACTGCACAAACTTTAATGCAAATCGACTCAAATCAAACCGAGCCCTATACTCAACTGGGGGCCGTCCACGAACTTCGAAATTCGCAAAAGTCGAGCATCCGTCTCCGTTACTCTAATAATAATTTTGTTCAAAGTCAAAGTCAAAATATTCTTTATTCAATTAGGCCCAGCAACGAGCGCTTTTGAATCGTTAAACTAAATAGCGAATGAGAGAAAAAAAAACTACCTCCGGTTCTAACCCTACACCACTGCCTGAGAGAATCCGGCAAGAAACTCAGCGGGACTTACTTTTTTCAAATAATAGTTTATAACATCTTACGGCTAACATGCATTAATTAAAAACAAACATAAATTTGATTTAATATAAATACAGATATAGTACATTAACTAGAGATGAAGTCTCTAATAGTCAGAACAATTATATAAATTTAATGAATTTTGAGAAATGTATAGATGTAAAGATATATGTAAAAGGGCATACAATTGTTTTTAGTTAGACGTTAAAATTAGCATTATGATACTGCTAGAGATGTAAAGGTCTCTAGTTGTCAGAGTAAAAAGAAAACAAACGGATACATTTCACTAAATGTTTCAGAGATGTATAAGGTCTCCATGCGTCATAATATTAAATAATTATAAATAAACAAACATGTAGCGAATTCAATTTCTCATATCAAGAACAGCAGGAAAATTGTTTGAATTTAAGCCATGAGTGAGCTTGATTAGACCGGTCTCCGCAAACAGCACCCGTTCACGAGTATGACGCGTATCTCAGCCATCGCCTCCCTCAACCTTCTTTCGGGAAAGTGGCGACCCGATCACGACGCCACCGTAAGCAGAGACCTTAAAGTGAGCATGACTGTGCAAGCTATCAGGCAGACAATATAATTTAAATACTATGAATGCTGACCATATTTAGTTTCATGAGAATTTATATTCGTACTTGCCCGTTACATATTTGACAACTATCACAAGAACAAAAAAATAGAAATAGAAATAACTAGGACAGAAAATCTGAATACAAAATTAAAATTACTTAGGTGTAAAGGACTCTAAGTGTCGACATTAATATACATTAAAATAGGAAAAATTAAAATAAAAAGATAATCTCGGAGATGTATAAAGTCTCCAAGTGTCAAGACTACATATTAGTAATACGGAAAAAAAACTAAGATAATGACTATCTTACGTCAGATCTATAATTAATGATAACAATATGAAACACTAGTATGATAGTAAACATTCACTTATGTATATGATTTACCGAACACGTTAAGGTACTGGCTTAAAAGCATCCTTATCATTTATGAAGTCGTTAATGGTATAATACGCCTTACTTATCAAGTAGCGCTTAACCTGAGACTTGAACCTTGACTTGTTCAAGTGACAGAGACAAATGATCGAAACCCAATTTCGAAGTTCGCGGCAGGACTTTCAACTACTAGCGGAAAGCGGGAAGGTTTTTTTTAATGCAGCTGTCATTGTCTATGGATAACTTTGCTTTTAAAATCGTGCTTACTTGCCTGTGATAAAAATACTTTTACATAATATGAAATTAGTTATTGGTACAAAAATATAATATATCAAATTAAAATAATTGAAAAAAACTAATTTTCATTCTATTTTCTAAATATTTAGTTAATAATTTTAATTATTGTAATAAATAATTTCGTACTAATGTTGGTAGCAGTGTAAAAACTCGAAGTTGGGAACAAATCCAATATGGCGTCCATCATGGGTGTGATGTGGCAGTCTGTGGCAGATCGCAGTACGTTTTTGAGTCTGTTCGGAAAGTGACGACGTCTGGCAGCGAGAGCCGCCCATATATCTCGCGTGCCTTCTCTTTCCGAACAACGCTGCGACATTACGATACTGGCTGAGAGTGCGTTTTTGAGAAATAGACTTATAGACTTTTGACAGATGTAATTATGTATATCTTTACAATAGTGTGCGTAGCTATGTAACTAGCAAAAAAAAGGTCAGGAGTAGAAAAAATTCGTTAAAAGATAAGCATTACCAGAGGGAAGAAATTATATTCTGGCCGGATATGGCGTCATGCCACTACGCCACGGAAGTCACTCAACATCTAGAGGCTGCAGGTATAGATTTTATACAAAAACATAACAACGCCCCAAATGTTCCCCAAGCTGCTGGTATTAAAGCTTATTGACCTTTATGTAAACGAGAATATAAAAAACAAACAGAAAACCCAAATCGTTGACTGGATTTAAGCATAGATGGACTAAATTGGCTAAAATTGTGGCAGCTAGGTCTCGAAAAGCTGTAATGAGACGAGTGGCAATCAACCTTAGAGAAATTGGCTACAGAGGCTTTGCACAAGCAAATTTAGTATTAAAATAGTTAATAAAATTAAATTCTGAATTTAACTAAATGTAAATAGTAGTGCTTTGTAAGATTTTTTTATTAACCTTTTCAACGCCAAGAACCACTAAAGTGGCCGTGTGTCGTCCTGCCTACCACGCCAGCAGCCACTAAAGTGGTCATCGAGTGTGCTGTCAAAGTATCTGTCTTGCTGACGGATAACGTTTATTTTCGTTGTTCATTAGTAGAGATACTGGCGTATATGTCACAATTTGACGCGAGAGGGAATGCGTTGAAAAGGTTAAATATTTTCATTCGAATCTTGTCTCTTTGCTTGTGGGACAGCCCATTACTAACTATTAAGCTAAATGCTAATTCCTTCTTGTCTTTTCTGACGCTTTAGTTACAAACTCCTTTGTCTTTTATAACATTACTATCATTAGTGAATCATCTGAATCCACTCAAATGTAATTTAATAACCGAAGCAAGATTCAATCCTACCATAGCAAACTTATATTTTCATTTGAACTAGTTCTGCTGTCCACAGACGATCGAGACTTTGCAACTGCAAAACATAACTTGGTGCTAAGCACCCTGCTGTGCTTTCAGCTAAGGTTCGTTGGCGACATGGAGTATAAAGTCCGGGACTGTTGGCAAATCCCTCACATTCAGGCTTCGTCTGCATTACCGCTCCTTCCGAAGATCCGATAAGTAAGTACCATTTTATTAAAATATGTGCCATCCCTTGTTCCCATGATTACTTGTTATGTTCAGTGTATAACCATAAAAAGAGGCTTTCAATCAATTAGTACAATATTTCATGTTTACTACTTAATATGATATTGAGATGCAATACGGCCAGAATTAAAAGAAAAGTAGTTAGCTAGTAGTATAGTAGCTCTTAGAAAGTTGAAAGAATTATAACCATTGTTCAATTAATTGTGACAAGACTAAGACAAGATGGTGACAAAATCGTTTCCTAAAATACGTTTCATCATCATCATCATCATTTCAGCCATTTATCGCCCACTGCTGAGCATAGGCCTCTCTTCTAGTATGCCACTCATCTCGGTCCTGAGCCAGTCTAATCCAGAAGTGTCCCGCAATCTTACGAATGTCGTCGACCCAACGAGCCAAAATACGTTTATCATAGCGTAACGGTCTAAAACGGTTTTAAGAAAGAATCTAATTTTCTCTCAAAATAGACTGAATACAGAAAATTTCACATGAGATTTTTAACTTCAAATTTGGTAAGAAATCCACTGTTGATTTTTTTCCCTTTCTTCGTGGGCACATTATATAACTAAACAGTAGTCTCATATCACATCACATTATCAGCGTATCTCAGTCCACTGGTGTAGGCCTCTTCTATTAACTATGCGTATACATATAATAATCGCCACGCTGGGCAAACGGATTGGCGATCGCAGTAACTAATGTATCCACTGTGATGACGCTGCTGTCCATCATCAATCTTCTCTCAAAGAATGGTCAGTGACACTCCAATCCCTTAGTCGACTCTTACGACGCACGCGGGAAGAGTTGGGATGGTGACAAATATATTCTTACTGCCATCACCACACGGCTAAAATAATAATAATACCTACTCTAATACTTAGAAATTATATTAGTAAAGACTTTTAATGCGGAAACCTAAAAACATAAGAAGAATCAATCATAACTCGCTACAAATTCCGGCATTATCTCGAATTTATCATTTTAATTTAGGAAGTGTTCTTACCACGTATTAAGTCCGATATGTGAACGATCGAACGATAAGTAGATCCGCTTCCTAAATGACGCAAGTTTATTTCGATCTATTCTCTATACAATACTCTTATGGCTACCGCGAAGTTACTTTGCAAGCACTCACAAAGCAATGAATATGAAAACGTTGGCAGTTCGAAAGCTTATTGTATTACTGCGTAGCTGCAGGTTATTTACTTTTGACTTTTTGCCTGTCAACGCGGAAGTTAAATTACTTCTGTCGAAATGAAGGGCCATTCTGTAATAAGCATAAAACAACGACACACAAGTTAAGATAATTTTCCATCTTTGTTACTTAATCAACTCTAAAATGCTGTGAAGCTACCAGAACCGTGCCGTAAATTGCTTTCGCCAATATTGAAATGCGTACCTTAATTTTCCCCTTGTCAATTTTCGTTGATTACTCTTGGTTGGATTCGCAGTAGTGATTATTTGACGATGTAAATGTTATGGAATAGCCCCCGAAGTATCATCCGAACAAGTATTCAGGCGCCCGAGGCGCTGAAGGTCGGTTGGCTTGAGCGCGAAAGTATTGGGTGGACAAGTCGTACTGATTTACTTACACTACAATAATTGATGTTACATACCTACGAGTATTTAACGAGTAGAGCCGGATAGAAGGCTTTCTTAAAACAACAATGAGACGCTCTTAACCTAACCATTAGGTAGTACAATTTGTAACAAGACTCAAATTGTAACTTTGGTTTTGGTGGAATCGTGTATAAAGACTAGTTTATTATTATAATAATGTTAGCTTTATTAATTTTATAATATTTGTGAATCGTACTAATAATTATTACCACTTCATGTCGTTTAGTATTTTTGAACTAATAAAATTTTAAATAATGGAAATTTATTATGATAAAAGGGATCGTTCATTTACCTCGCTGTACAAAAGCTAGACAAAACTCTAATCAATTTCATAAGAACGCCAAAATTCGCCACCGAAAACTGGTTTACCATTCTATCGTTCATAATTCTATTCATACCATCAGCGTTAAATTGATCGTCAGAAACAAAATCAATAGGTCATTTAACAATGAATTAGGTCTAAACTGGTAAACTTGTAATACTTATTTGAAAATCATTGCATATTGTTATGCCGGTAACAAGCTGCATAATTATTCAACATTAAGGCAAGGAAAAGGATATCAAAAAAAATGCAGTGTCGGCTTTTCTAAAATATTTTAGATTTACGATGATGTAAAAAATAAACAATAAGTTGTACAACACGGTTTTTAACGGAAATGTCACGCACAGAGAGTTGTACTTTTCTGCACTTGTGCCGAAATAAATTTTCATAGCACTTTACTGCACGAGCTGCCTATTAAATAACGCCATCATTGCTATTTTCTTTCGCAAATGTATTATAGTCTGGTTTCGCATAATTATTTAAATCGCTCTCCTTCTTGATGCGACTGGCAAGTCATGTAACCAGTGGGATGTTACCAGAAGAAACTCACTAGAGTTGTTTTGTAGATTTAGGCATCAACTCGTCACACCAAAATTTTGTTCTAACCGATCAAACTGTCATAATCAATGATATTTGATTCAGCCCACATCGTCACAAGTAAATTTAGTCCTATTAAGTCACATAGTAATTTTGTAGCTATTGGTCACATTGAAAATATGTTCTTATTCGTCATCCCGTTAAAAAGTTCTAACTGGTCTCAATAAGGATAACTATAGGTACAGGGTGTTTTTTTTTTTCGACCGTTCAAATTCTACGTAGTGAATGTGTAGGTCATACTGACCAACTTTTACTATGGGGACAAAGTGGAAATCGCGAAAATAAATCAGCTGTTTCATACATTTCGGCCGGCGTAATGCCGCCAATTTGTATGAAACAGCTGATTTTTTTTTCGCGATTTCGACGTTGTCCCCATAGTAAAAGTTGGTGAGTATGACCTACACATTCACTACGTAGAATTTGAACGGTCGAAAAAAAAACACCCTGTATAACGTTCGCAATTTTTGTAGCGTGTATTATGAAAAAACTACAGTGTAGGATTTTATGCTGATTAAGTAAGTACTTGCTGGTTCAGTATTGCCTACACATTTACATAAATTTTATAATAACAAATATTGGCAAATTTACAAATCTGCACTAACCGGTCTAATTAGCATTTGTTGATCATAAATTAAATAATATGAATCATACCTAAATACATACTTACATCTTAAAAAATAACGATTACGTCAATGAAAAGGAAGTTCAGTCCGGGGAGCCATTGCGTCGATATGGGAAATCTACCATTATTCTTTTTTGTTTCTTTTTACGGACATACATAATGTTATGGTAAAGTTTTACTGACTCACATGTGGCCGAGTTTTCCGATATAGGTACGTAATATTCTCGCAGTTATAAGACCAATTAGAGTACCTACCTACTACCATCTTATAGTCATTTTAAGTATTACTCTTAAGGCGAATTTAGGTCTGTTCAAATGGGTTTAAGACTTGTATTAGTCAAATGATGACAGTAGGTACAGTCAAGGGCATTATTATATATACACTTCTCCATACTGATCCCTTACAAATGTGTCTATATATTAATGCACTCGGCTGTACAACAGGCAAGAAAATTGAATTATGTAATGCCAGTGAGATAATTTGTTAACATACTAATAATTTCATTACATAAGCAAATCCATGCTCTCGGTAATTTAACTACAGGGGCCCGTTACCAACTACAACTACGAAATCTCCGAAAACGAACTTCAGTGTTCGCGGTAGCTGGGTACCTAGCCTAGGTCGGCCCTAAAAATATACCAACGATTTTAATCCTTTTGTTTTGGACATACGTTCCAAAATGCAATCATGTTATAGGATGTGACTATTGTTTGTGACTGTTATTATATATAGTATCATCATGTTATTATACATAGGTAGTGTGTCTTACTAGCCACTGATAACCACAGACACTACATAATTATGTAGGTACACATACAGAGTAACTTACCGTGATTTTGTGGTTAGTCCCATAGTAAAAGTTGTCCAGTAGCGTATGTTTTAGTAAAATGCCCAACTTTATCGCTTACCATAAAGACGAGATTTCCTTGTATCTTCATATGAATAAACTGACAAAGCGGCTTTATGGCAAACGACAACTACTAAACTCACTCACATATATTATTAGGGGCGTCTAAGGTTTTCATTAGCTGGTAAATACACCCTGTATTAAATAGAGGGACAAGACGCATATTCTCGGAAATTCGAAAACCCTAACAAAAAATCGAGGACTCATTTCAATTGAACCGTCAGCCCACATTGCAATTAGTTTTTTTCCTATCTGTCTATCATGATTTTTTACCGGGTATTTAATTGCAGTCTTAATCATTCACAATTATATCTTGAGATACGGTATTTTTTCCATATCATACGTACATTTTATATTCGTCTGCTGCATGTATTAAATAATAAAAATAAATAATTTATAAATAGTAAAATTTAGCATCCGTCTTAAAAATGCTAACAGTACAATTCTACTAAAGAGTTCACTTCATTGAAACAACCTTTAAGTACTTTTTTTTTTCAAGCCATTGCTTTTTTAAGAACATTTTTTTAAAGTAAAAGCTTCTGTATTTCGTCGTATCCACGCAAATCTAACCATTACAAAAGCCACCACTTCCTACTTAGAAATTTTCGGCTTTCGCCGGTGCGGTTCACTCGCAGATCCATTTCCTGCGGAATCGAGCCATAGTACCGCCACTGTAGGTCATTCAGGCTGTAATACAGTCTATTGCCATGATAAACGTTACGTGCTCAACATCCTAGCTCCCTCGACACTGTTTTGCTCGAAATGCTTTATATTGATCACTCAATTTAGGCTCGATGCAACAAAATATTCTATACAATTGACAGGTTTGTAATTTACTAGGACGACCAGACAAATTAAAAGCATTAAAAGCTGGCTAATGCTGGTCGAATGTCCTTCAAGCTCGATGGGCCGACGGTATTACAAAATCTGTGGGTTGCTCCTGGGTAAGATTGGCACAGGATCTGGACGAATGGCGTACGCGTACTAAATATATTGGTTAGCGAAGCTCTCTTCGCCTACGCTCTCGGGCTAATGATGATGATAATGAAAATGATGATGATGCTGGTGCCAAGAGCAAGTCGTCACCCAAACAGTCTTTAAGTCTGCTATTATAGTTATACATAGCTACTTAGCTTAGTTCGCTGTTCTGTAAATGCAATGAAATAACATGTGTAAGTACACCTTATTCGACACGAATTGTACTTGGAGTGGCCGCGTGGTGACGGCAGTGAGAATACAATTTCACCACATTCAACTCTACCCGCTGGTGTCATAAGTGTCACTGACCATTTATTTATTAAAGATTGATGATGGGCAGTAGCATTTCATATTGCGATACCGTTTGCGTGACGATTATGAGCACTACGTATATCCTAAAATGCGTCCATATAACTACGTACAGATTATAGGAGAGATCATGTCCAGTAGTAGACTAAAATACATAGGCTGATAATGTGATTTACTTCGAGGGCAGGAATTACTTTGATAGTTACGCGAGGTACCTATTATAAATTGAGACATTTTCTTCAAAACAATTTTTTACACAAAATACAATAAATTATCAATTCAGCCACGTGTTTCTACCAATAAGCAAATGTTGTCGATTTTTAATTAAGTAGGTACGACATCGCTTCTGCAGCATTTATGAACTTAGTGCATTTAATGCGAGTAGCACCAATAAGCGATAATGTTAGTTTAGTGTGTCACGGAGCTCATGAGTATCTATCATCGTGTGCTTGCCTTTTGTTTTTAAGTAAGTTGCTACATAATTTTGCAACTCATTGTACATTCATATATATGTTTAATGACAAGTTTAGAGATACTATTTACACACATATGTCATACTTATTTAAGATCATGGTAACGTTTGTGCCGTTATTCAAAAATGCAATACAAACCTGTTTGTTCGGTGTTTAGTTAAATAGAAAATAAACAAAGCTGTATTCCACATTGTAACTTAGTAGGAACTAGCTCAAAAGGAAAATTCAATATAATTATTTACTTATTCAGTGACAGAAACCCTTTGTGTTGACAGTAATAAGCCGCTAGGGTGTTAAACCTCGCAAACCAGATTCGGCGTTGAAAAAGGCGCGACATTCAATAAACAATGCGGGCGTACGAGTACAATATTCAGATTTTGCGCCATATTTGAGAAGCAACCTTATTTTTCAAAAACGCATGAATTTAAGGGACATGAAAAAAATGTGTTTGACACTATAAGTTTTATGTATTTCATTATATTTAACATAGGTACCGGACAGATTTGCCCCCACTACACACTGGTGTATAAAACCATTTTCACCGCATGGACGACTATGAGTCAAGAGTCAGGATTTGTCTCGCGGTCTTGTCAGTGATAACAATCAGTTTCGAAAAGTTTGTGGATTGTTTTTGTGAATGAGATTTTTCAAATCAAACTCCATGTGCATCGAAGTAAGTGTTATTTCGGCTTTAAGTGACAAAAATCACTTTGTTTTTGGTTTTAAAAATTCAAGTAACAGTTATAATAACCCAATCCGGGGTATTACTTCTTCCTCCACCAAATTACTTAAATCAATATGTGATTCAGTGCCCCTTGGAGCATTGACTTCTGAAGCTAGTTTCGTGACAAATGTATGGGCCACTGGGCCTAGTGTTGGTAAAGTATTTCAAGTCTAAATTCTAAGATTGGCCACAAGTTTAAAAGGCTCCCGAGTCTTTTATTGTTTCTTATTGTCCTGCAAATAAAACCCAAATCTTAACACCAAAGAAAAGGGATGCCTGAAGATTATTTTCTGAAATATCTGTCCAAAAATTATGAAGTAACTAATACGATGTCATGTAATTCAAATGTTCGAAATAAGCGTATAAAGTGTACAGATTTTTTTAAACTGTAGATGGCTGGATTAAATATCACGATATTGATTGTATTGATTCATTACAATTCCTTATGTAGTGATCAATTTAAAAGGTTTATATTGTGTCTTCCTAAAGGATATTAATTTGTAGTCTTTGTAACATTATAAGTAAATTAACTTAAAGTGGACTTAACTTATGCTACATGACTGAAATCTGGTCTTAGAATTCACGGCGCCAATGACTTGAGTCCCTACCATGATCCACCGAACCGTGAGATGTCTAAACCACTCAGCCACCCGGTCTTAGCAGACACCGGTAAAATTTCAGGATACCTTTGATCAATGATCATTAATCTATGAGCAACCAGCCCCTTGAATTATCAAGGTAAAGAGAGATAGCTACCTTACTTACGTAGGAATTAACTTTTTAAATAAAGTTTTTTTTACAGTGGCATTACTTATTTAGTATATAAACTGGAGAATTATTTACATATCCGGTATTCATGAAAAACCAATAATAATTTCATGTGGGAAAGTAAAATTCGTATATTTTTCTACGTTGTTAAGAAGGTCGTGCGAAATGAAATATTCATAGAGCTGTGACAAAATGTTAACCCTCCCGGAATTGCTAGTTGCTTGTTTTAACATAAAGGTTTCCATTGAATTAAATTACCTTTCGGGTCAGTAAACTTATAAAAGTAGACCATATTTTTAGAAAGTTCCATCTAGAAAATAGATATTTTTTCCTGAAGTAAGTAGGTTTATAAAGGAGTGTTCAAGTTTTTGTAACTGCATTCATATTAATATTATAATACTATACATGAGTTATTTGCCCGGTAAATAAAGTTTTTCATTAATATCCGTTCTTGTATTGCTTAGGTGTACGCGTATAATAAATAAGCTGCCTAATTACTATGAATATATTATACGCCATGTGCTTGTAAATACAAATATATAGTGAGCTACTACAATTTCATAACAGATATTTATATTTTTTTTAAAAGATATAAAATGTAAGTTATTTAATAAAAATAAAAACAATAAATTGTGGTAGCTCGTATCATGTCTAAAATAAATTATTACATACAAATAATTAGAGCAAGCAATAAAATAAAACGCACAGGCAGTTACTAAAGAAATTCAAGTGCCTAATTATTGCGACCACAGTGATGTATAAAAGAAAAATGCACAAATTGCACAACAAGCTCATCTTTTTTACACCTAAGCTTTCGCATAGTTGGCAGCAGAGTAGAAGCAGCAACTGAATATCATATTTTGTACAGAATGTTTCATTAATTGCAATTTTCGCGTGAGAAACTTCCGCATCCACAGTAAAAATAATATTCATTTATTTGGATTAATTATAATTAACCCTTTGGCCATTTGACAGCTCTGTTAAACCATTCAATTTTGAACCTTACGTAGGTAATTATAAATTGTTTTGGTTTTGTTTCTTATATGACGGAAAATATGTTTTCAATACCCATTTAAGGGTTAATAAGCCCTTAAGTTATAATATATTTTTTTCTTTTTCTATTGACCCACACTGTAGATCAAATGTAATTATTTATAGAATCAAATTTATATAATTGTATAACTGTATTACTGATAAGGATCATCATTACCATTATTTATCTAGATCACCAAGGCATACACACACACACACACACACACACACACACACACACACACACACACACACACACACAGTCAATCCCGCTTAGACTTTATTAGTTTTGTTATTCTAAAATTAAGATAAAGTTTAATTTTGTATTGTTATTCTTTTCCCGTTTACCTATCATAATTTTAAATTGTAACGCTCTGTTCACTCGCCGGAGTGGGCGTTAATAACTGCGACACAGTCCAACGACTAATGCTGTTATTATCGTTCAATATAGTTCATGTATACCTTGTTACAGTTTTACGAAAATAAATTATTATTATTATTATATTATAATTCCAACTACTCAAACGTCTAACTTGTTTAAAAAAAGGAGGATTTATTTAATATGTTGTAATAATTAGGTACAGTTGGAATATCTTGGCAACAGAAAGCAGTCATGTCAGTGCTTTTATGGAATTCCCTCAGATTTTTCCTCGTTTTATACATATATTAAGGGCTATCATTACTGCCGTTACTTACATGCCTCAGATAAGCAAACAAACAGGTTTTATGCATTAAGGGGCTCTTGAGAAACCATATAGATATAATTTTAGTTAGTACAATGTAATAAATAATATAATTGTTCTACATAGAGCAGAAAAATTGTATAACTGAACAAGTTTATCTTATAGTTGCATTAAGTGCTCACTGCTCTGAGCAGTAGCAGATATAACACTTACTCGAATACATATTACTGATATTACGTTAAACCTTAACATACCCAATGAACATTTGTTGCTTACCACTTATGTAATTGTAAGGTTTCATACCTATCCACTTTTTGCCGATAGAATTAGAATTTGTTTTATGCCATGTCGGTCTGATCCATCCAAGAGTGTGGGGTATCGTTGAATATATATTTTAAGGCTTAATTAGGGTCCCAAGGGAAAGTTTAAGTCAATATTTTCGGAGATAACCGCTGCAGAATAAAAAAATACAGTCTATAATTTGTCTCCGACAGGACAAGATTTTTACAAAATTCTAATTTGATCATTCAAATGATTATCATAATATGTAACTTATCGTAAACTTACAGACAACCTGACAATGGCCGGAAAGTTCTCAACAGCCCTCGTTTTTGCCGTTTTGGTAGTCAGCCTCGGCATCAGCAACTGCAGTCCTGCTATCGGTAAGTTCATTAGCCAAGTTCACTCTCAAGTTGGGATTAAGTAATAAAGTGCCTCCCCCTTGTGCAAGCGCCAACACAGCTAGCCATTCGCAACCCTCATTACAATCAACATAAAGTACATACAAGAACGGTCAGAAAATTGTGTTAGCAATGACACTGTAGAAGAGTTATTGAGATTAATTTAATCATCATCATCAGCCTATGTTAGTCCACTGCTGGACGTACTACGTACTACTACGTATAGACGCATTAAGAGGTAAATGCCCATAATCGCCACGCTGGGCAAGCGGATTGGCGATCGCAGTAAGTGTCCACTATGATGACGCTGCTGCCCATCATCAATCTTGTAAAATGGTCAGTGACACTTCAATCCCTTAGTCGACTCTTACGACACCCGCAGGAGGAGTTGGGGTGGTGACAAATGTATTCTTACTGCCGTCACCACACGGCATATTAATATTTTCATAGAAATAAAATATCTCGCGCAATCAATATTATGTTCCTGTAAAGTATAACATTTTCCATAATCGTGTTATAATAGAGAGCTTTTCAATCGAGTACCTCGAGCAACCAATATTATGAATATGAATCTGTAAAATATAGTATTTTACATAATCGTTATAATAGAGAGCTTTTCAGTCGAATACCGTGTTTAGTTAGGCCACGAAGCTTGCTGAGTAGCCAAAATAAGTTACAAGATTGAAAAGCTTGGTTATAACACTATTGTGTACAATACTTTTTCTACGAGTCAACTAAAATAAGTACACAAATCTAAATAATGAAATAAATACACCAAAACGAAATGCAGATCCTGAGATGGCCGCTCGATGGTGCCTTTTTTTGCTGGCACGCGATTGGTCAAATTCATTATTTGGATGTTGCCTACAGCGTTGTAATGAGTTTATTATAGTCAAGTTGCAAACTCGACGTAAATATTATGATTATAATTTTGTTTAGGTACGTAATTTTAATACAAATATTACAAACGACGAGTACAAAAAGTAAATAACACAATTTTACAAACTGTGCTTGATAGAAAATGGGATGAAAAAATGTAGATATCGGCATCAACCCATCGTCGCCTAATTCGCCTTGAATAGGTATTAAGTTAATAAACTGCATTCAGGCCGCATTCGTAGAATTAGTAGTTGACAGTAGTAGTGCTAAAAATAGCATGTTTTAATGGAAAATGATGAAATTTGTAAGTATTTTTGTAACACGTGGAAGTGACTAAACTAAAGGAAAAAACTGTGTCATGTAACTAAAATTGTTATTATGGAAAATTACGACTTCGGGTATAATTATTTTAATAGATTTCCCACAATAGCTAACTTAGTCACAGTAGCTAGGTATGTAGAAGTAGAAGTCATTAATAATTGCAACATAAATACATAAGACTAGCCTGAGACTACACAATACAAGTAGGTACCTACGAGTATACCTAATAATGTATAACTGTACTCAACTCATACGACTTTTGGATGACTGTAACTCGTTTGTCTTAGAAATGTTAATTAATTATGTACACCCAGACGAGAGGAAGCATTTTTTACTACATTCCAATTGAATGAGATATTGTGAACCGGTACCTCCCATCAAAAAACAAAAGCGGACAAAAAGTATTTAGCGCGAACCCAAATTTAACTCAGTGAGTCATTGTTATTTGAAAACCTTCCGAGGGTGCAATTCACGACATTCTCGTATAAAATTAATATTTAAAACCGACCAAGTAAATGTCGGGCTATTCCCAGTGCAGGGTTCTTTAATTGGTCAAACACGCCTTAGCCGTTTTTTTTATTATGTTCAAAATAGTTAGGTAGAGGACCTAGTTAAGCACATTTGAGAATTATCGCTCTGGGGTACATAATAAGCCCTAGGTTTTGACGCTTAGGTGCATAGACTATCAAAAACGCAACGTCTGAAATGACACATGTGTAAATAAGTAATCAATTGAGATTGACAAACTGAGCAACAGAGTTCTAATTGACATCGATTGTTTATGTAGATGTACCTAAGTCATTACAGAAATAAAATTTGTGATACAACTAAGGGTTAAAATAATCAAATCTACTGCAATTGATAGGAAATTTAATTGAGAATAATCGCCTCCGCACCCATTTTTTCGTTTCCAATGAAACAGGAAAATATTCAGTTAATTTTAAACGGATCAAAACTTAATTTTTATTCTGGAGCGATTGTCTCCTAAAATCATGACTTAAAAAAACACTAATATGAGGCCCATATTATTTTTATGAGACCTATTTAATTATAGTCCACACGATAGGAATACAGCAAAATAAAAAAATCAGCCCTACTTTACGTGTACGGGAGGAGAGGTATACGAAAAAAAATGTCTATATTTTATTCTACCACTTTGTCCACGTGATTAATATGTATACCAAACCTGTACCTGTACCAAATTGCTAATACTAACTAGTTGTTAACTACGGAACCCTAAAATTAATGCACAAATTACTCAATACTGCTATTACTTGGGGAGTTCCCACAATTCCTCAAGAAACCCACTGTGAGAAATGCTCTATGACAAAACTTTTGTCTTCGTTTCATAAACTATGAAGACCAATTGATATGAATGAGCTCGTAGATCTCATCATCATCAGCCTATGATAGTCCACTGCTGGACGTAGGCCTCTCCTATTAACTATGCAAATAGACGCATTAAGGTCTCTGCCCACTAGGCCGTAGCATACCATGACCGTAGCATGAACGTATCAGACACGGAATGTGAGACGACACGGACTACTATGCCCACTATAACGTGTGTACATCGTTTCATGTCCGTGCTGAGCCCGTTTAGTGACCGTAGCATCCGCGTCGCAACCACGTATCATCCGCGTCGCAATTACGTATTATCCCCGTAGTATGAGCGATTCATACATATCCGTCGTTATCGTTACATTTATATGGCGGAATGTGTTTATTTATCATTAATATTATTATAGTATTAAATTACACTTATCATTGTCTAGGTAACCTAGACACTGATAAGTGTAATCTATGATATTAAACTAAAACTTCTTGGAATTGGTAAATATATTGTCTATATTATGAGAGTACATAATTATGTTCTTGTCATGATTGTCCATGTGACTCCGTCAAGTACTGGTTTTGTTTGATTATTTTTACATCTTCTAATAGTTTTGGAACAATAATTAATTTTAAATAACAATGAAGCAGCTGCTAAAGAGCATAGGTTTTTCGAAAAAAAAAGATACCGATTTTGTGTACATATTGTAAAATCTAAAACCAATAAAATTTATTTTAGAAAGCCACATCAAAAGCATGGTTCTTACCATGTAAAAAAAGAAACAAATTGTGCAATCTATCTGGATAAATTCGTTAAGTTATATGACTGTTTCAAAATTGATATTTCTTTTAATTATTTTGTTTGTAAGAAACGAAGTAATATTTTTCAATCTCGATGAAAATCTCCGGTTTTCGGGTTTACAATCAATTAAGTAAGTTTTTTTTTTTCAGAAAAAAGCGATGCTGATTATATTGTTTCCGTTGTCTCGCCATAAGAAAATTATTACTCACTATCAAAAGTGAAAAATTTGTTTTAAATAAAAATTGTAAATACAATACAAAAATGTAAATAGAACCCGTATGCTCACCGTTTCGCCGCCTGCGCACACCGTACCGGCAACGTTGCGTGCCATGCACGTAGCGTGTCGGGGCCGGCAAAATATTCTCGCCGACAATTCTTGCCGGTCCGTGCATGGCACGCGACGGTGTTGGCCGGCGACGGAACGTCCTAGTGGGCATAGTCTCATACTTCTCCATACAAAGAATATTTTTTTGTCTGATACGTTCATGCTACGGTCATGGTATGCTACGGTCTAGTGGGCAGAGACCTTTAGGAGGTAAATGCCCATGATCGCCACGCTGGGCAAGCGGATTGGCGATCGCAGTAATGTGTCCACTATGATGACGCTGCTGCCCATCATCAATCTTTAATCAAATATGGTCAGTGACACTTCGATCCCTTAGTCGACTCTTACGACACCCGGAGGAGGAGTTGGGGTGGTGACAAATGTATTCTTTCTGCCGTCACCACACGGCCACGTAGATCTCATCACCCAGATTTTATCAAAAATGGGATCAAGACATAAGTAGATATATTAATACTTTTCATCAAAATTTAGATTTTTGATTTATTTAAGTTTGTTAAGAAATAAAACTGTAATTCAGCAGTGACTCGAGTCATCAGACTCAAGTCTCATAACATTATTCGTTTTTTGTCTGGCCTAATATAGGTACTTTGAAACATAACTTAGCCACATATAAATAGCGCCACTGTTATACGCCATATCTTTATGTATTGAAAGAAACTCGAATACATCGGCATCGTACCCAGTACCTTCATACTGAATGCTCCCTAATGAGCTTCCTTCTTTAGTGGCTGGCCCTAAAAGCAAATTGAGAATTGGGCGCGTAAATCAGAAACACCAGAATAATTTGTTTCTTCGGTCATTTCTTCTTCCCGGATTAGTGTAGATAGATAACTGCAATCGTAGCCATATTCGTCAGTAATGTTACAAGATCTGATGATATTGATTAACATAATGACTTATAAACTCTACAAAAATATTATAAATAAAAATATTAAAAATATTATAAACTCTACAAAATAACGTCATCTAATATAAAGACTAGATAGAGATGTGCAGAGTTCCGTAACATTTTAGGAATATTCTGTTGTGATAGGTACCGGGAACTCCTCATTAGGTACTAACAAATACCAATCTCGAAAAAGGTATGAGGAACTAAAGGGCCCTCTATTCGTCATTTCCCATTCCAATGAAGCATCTCTTACGTTAACATCAATATTCCTCGTACCAATCTCTCATATACTATATTACAGTAAACAAAATATTACTAAATAATCCAATCGACGAGAGTGTAACCACCTCACATAAATGCTCTGGGAAAACATATTGCGCTATTCAGCCAATAAAGTACCGGGGAGAACGGTTTTTACCGAATCGGCCTCATGGAGTGGAAATGAGATATTTTATTTAGCTCTTTAATTTGTTCTTGTTTGATATACGAGTTTTGATCTTGGTGTCTTATTTCTTGCTGGTAGTTAGGTTAGGCAATTTTCTCTGAGCCAAAATACGTAGATATATTGTGATTGGCTAAGAGAAAAGTCGAAAGTATTAAGTTGTAAAAAGTAAAGTAAACGAGACAGAGATCTTACAAGATGCAGGATTTTACAAGATGGGCAAAACTTAAGTGCACACACGTTGCTTGTAAGGTTTTGAGACTCAGAAAAGTTGCACCAAATGGTTTTTGGAAGTTTCAAAAGAGTTGGAATATTTTTGAAATCACTTTATATACTACTACTAATAGTACTAGGAGCCAGGTACTGCTATTAGACTATTACCTAGTGCTAGATAGGTACTATACTTTTGAAATTTAAACTAATTTCTTAAAAAAACCATAGGTGTCCTATTTAGCGTCCTAAAATACCACTAGCAACGGGCAAGCACGTTTTTTTTGCTACACTTATATAGATAGATTGTTGTTACAAGAATAAATCTCATTTTATTTCGAAAGGTACCCTTTTCGTCAGCTTGAAAAATATAATGATACCTAGTACCTACTGTACTGTACGTAAATAAAAATAAATTGTCATAGACTTGATGTAAAGTTTCGACTCATTTTATAATTATCTAGGTGAATGAAAAAAAATACCAGTTTTTAATTAAGGCTGCTAATGAGGTCTACCTACCCTGAAGTTAGTGTAGTTCGCTCAAGTTTTAATGCTTCTAGTATACCTAGTTCGGGAACGTACGTACGTACCTACCTACCTAAAATATAAACGATTATTTTTAGGGTACCGTAATAAATTAGTAGCCCTTTATAGTTTCGCCGTGTCTGTCTGCCCCCATTATAGCTCATTGAACGTTTAGTAGGTACTAGAAATTGCTATGTCATATAAGTAGATATACTATAGGTACATATTAATCACGCCGACAAAGAGGTAGAAAGAAAAATATTGGGTAACTCCCCTACACATAATAGTGGATTTTTTATTCTCTGAAATCCTTGTGAGCATGGTTCGACATGCTCTTGGCCAATTTTTTCATTTGTACACAATAGGTAAATACCAGAAGAAAAAAAATCTGTGTTTCATATTTATTCCGATAAATTTTACAAGCGACCGACCTGCTTCAATAAAATAAATGAAATTATGACCTACAACGAAAAAATGCACATTCATCTACGAACAAATAAAACATGGAAGCCGCACGCCATACTAAATTGCCTTTCAAATACGGTCCTGAATTTTAGTTGATAAGTGTCATCCCCTCTTCAATGCATCACGGCAAAGAATTTCTAAATCAACCTATAAAAACTGAAACCACCATTTAAAAATAGTTGTGATTGGTCCATCAAAGTTTTGATTGGCTATATTCTATAAACATTTGTCAAAGATGTTGCGCCGAAATATGCGCGGTGTTAAGAAAAGCGCTACGTCCTGCCCATCTTGGCACAATTGAACAATCGTTTTTGGGGGCATTTTTGAGGTGGCGTTAGACGTCCATGTTATGTATGGTCGCAGACATTCATTGATATAAGTAGATGGTACCTACCTAAATTTACAAATAAAATATGCACGATGATCTCATAATTACATACATACTATTAGGATAAACCTACGATATTAAGAAGGAAAAACCACTTTAATCTATAAAAGGCAATATCATATGCTATAGTTCGGGAAAATCAAAGTGCTATTAGTTCGGGAAATATTATTTGACAGACTCATCTTATTTACATACCTGGGATAACTGGGGGCAAGTTACAGGGATTTGATATTGATTAAAAAGATGTCGATATAATTATAATAAAAGATGTACTTATTGAACATTCTCGATTACAGTATAGAGGTTCGATGTCATATCTGATATCGGGCCTCTTCAGATTGTAAAAGTATGCAGATGTCATTTTAATCAAAATGACAATTTAATATTGATATTTTAATATTAATTGTATATTTTGAAAACTATTTTAAAATAAACGCGTAACTACCCGTTTAAATTAATTTTTTATTTTAATTGAAGAGTAAGTACCTAATATTTATTTATGCAGAATAACATTTTGATGTTGTCATTCACAGTAACATCGATATATTTTTAGTCGATAAAATATTTTTCACCACACTGCTCGTAAACACGCTGTTTGTCCTTCAATTTCAGAGCGCAAAACTGTGTTTTAATCTCTAGAGGTTAAAGTATTTTTTTTTTCATCTTCTGGGTAGACTAAAGCAATAACTTATACGGCCTGAGAGTGCAATAAGCTTTTTGACGTTTGAACTAGACCGTACGTTCGAAAACTCAATAGTTTCAAACAGATTCATTCACATGAACCTTTCATAATATTAAATTCAATATGCTAAAATCCAAATTAATACCACATTTTGTTGTAAAAGGTTTTTAATTAAAAGTTCTAAAAATACGACAAATAAAAACAATAGGAAAATAAAAGTGTTGACACTATGCAAATATCAGAACGCATCCGAATATTTTTTTCTTTTAAAATCTAAACGAGTTCGGTCGTGTTTTGTTTTCTTTCACTCTTAATTTTCAAGTTTTCGGCTAATTGCGAGATGCGAAAGTGGGATAATTCCGAAAATCACAGAAAAATCGCCAATAACTACATGACTTCATTTTGGAATTATCCTGAATTTTGAAGCATTGCCACGCCAAGATAAATATTTGAGGTTATTGTTTTATTATTTGTTGATTTGTTTATTTTTTGGAAGTTGAGGACTTGCAAATAAATACCTTCTAATTTGTTATGTTTGAGTTTTATTTCGCATGTTTCCCCGCTTTAGTGTGGTGAAAAATGTTGTGTTTCACTCGGCAGCAAAGCTTGTTCAACTCTGATGCCTTAAAACCCTCGCATCGCTCAAGATTCCATTTTATGAACCACTCGCTGCGCTCGTGGATCAAATTCTGGAATCTTTCGCTTGCTCGGGTTTCAATATTTGCACGAGAGTTAAACAATCACTTTGCTCCCTAGTAAAACAAATAACTATTGCTACATCACTTTCGTATAAATGCCCCGAGTTATCCCAGGCATGCTTATTTATGACCTTTTGTTTTGCGTAAACATTTACTAGACAATCAGCAGTGGAGCCCTTTTCTGTTGTTAATGACGCAAAACAAAAAATCTTACAACCGTAAAATATCATTCGATCAAATAATATTTCCCGAACTTTACCTAAGCAACTTACTTACTATTAAGTATAGTTTACATTCCCTCTCCACCCACTCGGGAACCTAAATTGTGACACCGATTTAGCTAAAAATAATTACACAACTTAGGTACCTACTAGACATGGGAGCGAATGTGTGATATTACACAAAAATCCATTAAAGGATGTCACGTAAACAGATGGAAAGCAGTCATAGAGAAGTCGCATGCGAACCGAGGCAATGACCCCAATCGGCAGATTTGACCGGTTTGCTTTCGCCGTGTTTTGTTACGCAATTTCACCTTAGCGGCTTACACTTGACCTCGTGAAGACAGCTCGAATTATAATCAACGAGGCTCAAGATAACCTGGCAAATGTGGGCCCTGACACGTCCTCGACATGCCGACCCAAACAATTAAGAAGCCTTATAAGAAAACTCTCAAAAATAAGCTTAGACATTCTTGTTATTTCGCCCGCTATCGTGTCAGCACAACATTGTTATTTTGTGTCACAAAATGAAATTCTTCAACAAAAAAATACTTCATATTATTTTAACAAGCTCCAAGTTTTTAGTCAATAGTAGATAATAGTCCAGTAAAAGCAGTTTACGAAAACAACTTAGCGAGTTCAAAAGTTGAGAAGTCGAATAGCGAAAGTATTTTGCATGATCCTTTCAGCAGTCGTCTAAATAGAAAGTGAAGTGTCCTATCCGGAGCGATGGAGTGATTTTGTTTTTCATATTGGACAAAAGCTGGGTGGAGGAGGGTCCGCACTAGATATAATAGGAGGATTTTTACAATAGCTGCTATAAATGGGAATGTTAGATACCTACTTAGAGAATCTTTCGAAAAGATGTGGTCAATTCTGTAATAATAGAAAACGGAATAGATTTTGTCGATCGAAATCTTAGGAAAGTATGGGTAGGTACAGTCGCCATCAAATATTATCGTAGCGTCCGGAACGCTCAAAAATATCTGAACACGCCTCTATCGTTATGACACTAAAGGCGTGTTCAGATATTTTCGAACGATTTTATTAAAAATGTTTGGAGTTAATTTCTTATGTAGTAACACTAAGGTACTACGTATTTAAATTTAAATGTCAAATACCAAACAAGTTTACCAATGACGGAGGTGGGATTTGAACCCATGTCCTCAGCTTTCGCGGCTGATGCCTTAACCACTCGGCCACTCCAGCTTAGCGGACACCGGTCGTATTTCTCGGGTAGGTAGGTATATGCAATTTATTATAAGGCTAGGCGCCTTTGTCCATACTCAGGAGCAAGCAATACGTGCTAGCCACCTCCTCACGCTATACCAGAATGCCGAAAGGCACCCGCCGTCCTGACAATACAATCGTGACAATGTCAATATTTTATACACGATTTATTCACGTGTAGCCAAACCTTCACAGATTAAAATAAATAACAAATTGAAAATACGAAATGAAGCATTTGGAATAGAATAGAAGTTTATAAATATAATTAAACGGTTAAAAACTGGGTCTCCATGTCGCACGCAGTGACTAAATGAACGAAATTTTAAATTCAAGAATAGAAGTTTGTCTAAAATGTAATAGGTATTTTTTAGGTAATGGGCATTTCTCCAAGCGTTTCAACCGCCGTGACTTCGGTGGCAACATTATAAATTATTTCCCGATTTCCGTGGGTAAGTATCTCATATATTTTTTGGATATCTTGTTAGTTGTCAACAACGTCTACCAATATATCCAAAAGTTCTTGCATCTCTCACGGAATAGGCTACTTGACCCATTTTTAAAGTTTGTCTTATATTATTAATCAATATCTGATTAACGGAAAAAAAATATAAATATATTTTTTCACGACCTAGAAAACCGCAAAATTATAACTTAAAATTTAAACATTCGTTACCGCGCGAAAACGATACTAGCCATGTTAATGCTTAGATTATCTGTGGTGTGACGTCACTCAAACCGAAAACAAACATTTGACATGTCACTTATGTTATGTCAATGTCACAGCAAAGCTACATGCCTACATGTCCATGCACGAATTTCACTCGTATAAGATTCGACATGAAGTTAGTTTAAGATCCTATGACGTCACATCATGGCCGACACCGTTTTCAGAGTACGAAATTAAAAAAAATAAAACAAATTTTTCAATAAAAAAATATGTACCCATCAAACACTTAATACACCGTAATCGAAAAATATTGATCTTTTCAATAAATACTACAGAAAATAATACTTTTTTGCACTAAATTTGATATGAGTCAAGTAGCCTATTCGTGTGATAAGGCTGCCACCGAAGTCAAGGCGGTAAAAACGTTCGGAGAAATTCCCTAATAAGTATAAGTTGAAAATCAAAAAGTTTGGGTATTTATTTATTTCAAAATTAAAAACTATAAACGCTTGTTAATAGTTTGCAAGTATATGTAGTTTACTTAGGCTAACCCAACCTGTCAGTAGAAAAAGGCAAA
>JALPQI010014245.1:0-36913 GCA_025490895.1 Thaumatotibia leucotreta | reverse complement strand
TCAGAAATGACCTTAAGGCAAGTAGGTCATCAGCAGCTGTTAAAAATCAGACTTTGAAACAAATTCAGACCCGCTGGCTGCGACAGACAGATGGAAATAGGCGTTTGACAGATGTAATTTTACTAGCAAATCTGAGGGCTGAATGAACCCTGAAATTCGGTGAATTTGCACCAACTTGAACTTTACGATCGGTACGTAAGTATAGAATTAAGATTTTAATTTTGGACGTAAAGATCCGTCGCTTTTTGAGATTAGGAATATCGGCGTGACATAAACTGGGAGTGTAATATATATGCTGGTTCTAGCACGCCTGCCTCAAAATTGTTTCCTGCATTTGGCAATGCTAACGGGGGCCTTAGGTAAAACGAATTTCTAAACGATTTAATCAATTTTATTAGTGAGATTGAATATTTAATGATTCTCATCTTTCCAAAAAAAAAAAAAACTGACCCGCTCGAAAACTGTTGCAGTCAGAATTTCCTCTTTTGATTAAATCCCTGCGTGGGAAGTTTTGACCTAGTCGGGTAGTGTTTTTATAGGCATTGGGGCCTTGGGGTCTCGGGCCCACGCTACGCTGGCGAGGCTTTCCTTGACCTTGGCTATTTGCAATTGTTCTGGATGGGCGAAAGGGATCACGCCAGCCCATTGGTAAAAAGTTATAAATGCCATGTGCAGGCAATTTTAAGAAAAGTCGAGGCATATTCATAAAGTAGTTTGACTCGTCATAAATACCCTGTGTGGGCCCTTTTTGAGCATTACTACCCAGATCAGCACTTGCTTGCGCCGCAGGCTTATTTTGGGTTGGCATTCAGACCAGCGACAAAGTTTTTGTAAGAAAGGTCCAGGCCTATTCACGAAGCAGTTACACTGGTCATAAAGGCCCTGCGTGGGCCCTTTTTAGGAATAACTACACAGATTAGCACATGCTTGCGCAGCAGGCTTATTTTGGTTTGGCGGTGAGTCCGGCCAAAAGTTTTTGTAAGAAGAGTCTAGTCATATTCATAAATCAGTTAGATTGGTCATAAATACCCTGTGTTGGCTCTTTTTGAGCATTACTACATAGATTAGCACTTGCTTGCGCAGCAGGCTTATTTTGGGTTGGCGGTCAGACCGGCCGAAAAATATTTGTAATAAAGGTCTAGGTGTAGGTATTCAAAAAGCAGTTAGACTGGTCATGAATGACCTGCATAGGCCCTTTTTGAGCATTAATACACATTAGCACTTGCTTGCGCAGCAGGCTTATTTTGGGTTGGCGGTCAGACCGGCCAAAATTTTTGTAAGAATGGTCTAAGCATATTCATAAAGCAGTTAGACTGGTCATAAATGCCCTGCGTGGGCCTTTTTTGAGCATCACGACATAGATTAGCACTTGCTTGCGCAGCAGGCTTATTTTGGGTTGGCGGTCAGACCGGCCAAAAAGTTTAGGAAATACCACCGCGTTTTTGCAATAAAAGTTATGTGAGCTCGGGGTATCTTTCTTATGGACTCTTTGACACTTAGGCAGCGGGGGATATCTCGGATAAGGTCAGCGCGGTGACGACATGTTAGTTGCAATCATTACAGATATATTGATTTAAACTCTCACGATTATCACTCGTACCTATTTTAAGACCAGTATGTCGTTAAAACATCATTAGGGATCTTATAAAAAATACCCTCCATAAAAAAATTTGATTTTATTTTCTAACGCCTGAAGAGACAGCTCATCAGCAGTACGAGACCATGCTATGAATGCGTCAAAAACATAAATTCTTTAATTAGTTATTTGTCTCGAGGCCTACAAAGGCCGGTTGGGAGCAGCAAAGCTTATGTACCTCTGAATCTCGGACGCTTGTCCAGTTTTCGGAGTCAAAATGTTGAACAGAGATTATAAGGTCAACATGAGCGGGCGAGTATTTTGGAACGGATGGTTCTTCTAAAACATCGTTAAACGCAACTTTAGTGTCAAACCATTTTCTTTAAGAACAGTGGGTTCAAATTTCTTTAGCCTTATATATATCTCGCCGCTCACGTTGCCCTCTAATTCATCTTCCCATTTGACTGAGAAAGGTACATTACTCATGGATTGCAACATGTCACTAATACAGTTTCTGGATACCGCTAACCTGTTTTGTTCTATGGCATCGTTACGCCGCCTTCGGCTCCCATGCCGGAGTAGGTATAGTCTCTTGAATCGGACGATGAGCTAGTGCTTGATGCACTAGATGTGTCCGACATCGTCATTTTGCAAAAACTGCAAAATAAAATAAGATTAATAACAAATTTTTATATTCGAACGGTAAAACCGTTAAGACTTGAAAATATATTTCACTTACAAATTCCATGAATTTGTGACTGAACCGTACGTCTCGGTAAACGAGACACCAATGACGAGGGAGCGGGCACGCCCTACTCTGGTGGCATGAACAGGAAACTGATAGAGGGGGTAAAAAGAGTAGAGTATAGTCAAATCAGCAACCGTCACGTCATAGTAAACAAGATTGCCTCTCTCAAATATTAATGTAGGTTTCGAATAACGGTGCAGAAGCTTAATAAAAGTTTTGTAGATTGTGGACGTTCTTCATAGACAAAAGCATTGAATCATAAAGATAAATACAAAACTACCCACAAATAAAAATACTTGTAATGAATAACTAGCTTAATTTTCCCTACCCTTAAAATTTAGTGTCTGTGGTTTAGTATATTTTTCTTTGTGGGCAGCTTCGTACTTATATTTCTTATTTTGACGGAGGTAGATCTATCAAATTTCCTCCATTGTCAGTCATCCGCAGACCACGAACCCTGCAAAGAAACGTCGGAATGAAGTTAAAGTTAGTTAATATACGCGAGTTTATCCGTTTTCATAGTTTTTTTTCAAAAATAATGACGTTAAATTTTGTTTTTATTAAAGGTCCTAACATATGTATTATGTAGATTTTTTTTTTCAATCAACCCTTAGTCATTAGTCTTAATTGTGCACAAACTTTTCTCTATCGCTTCATCGAAGGTGAGATTTGTGTGACAGATGGATGTTCGAATTGCACTTATTTCGATGTTGTCGGTAGGCCTCCAGTCGGTATTTCAGATCTAGGGTGTCGCCTAGCTCAAACCTGGTGAAGTACTAGTCAGAGCCATATAATTGGTAGCCTGGTATACACGTGATAAATCCTAGGTTATAAATATAACCTTATTTTTGATAAAGGTGTCCGTGATATTTAGTTTTCTTGTTATGTAAGCAGCCAACTAGCAATAAATCGAATTATCCGAACACAGTTTTATTTAAAGAAAATTTAAGCCAAGATGAACGCTTGCAATTTCCCTTTTAAATACTGTAATTATTATTTAATTTCAGTAATGATTGTTATTAAAACGAAATTGGTAAATAAATCAGAGTATGTTGAGTACTTGTTTTACTAAGGGCGGGTTACATCATCATCATCAGCGTATGATAGTCCACTGCTGGACCTAGGCCTCTCCTATTAACTATGCCTATAGACGCATTAGGAGGGAAATGCCCATAATCGCCACGCTGGGCAAGCGGGTTGACGATCGCAGTAATGTGTCCACTATGATGACGCTGCTGCCCATCATCATTCTTTTATCAAATAATGGTCAGTGATACTTCAATCCCTTAGTCGACTTTTACGACACCCGCAGGTGGAGTTGGGGTGGTGACAAATGTATTCTTACTGCCGTCACCATACAGCCAGGGCGGGTTACACCAATCATAATTGACAAGTATATCAACATTGCCCAGCAAATCACATTTCGGCAAGCAAGTTAACGCTGACAGACGGTTTGGTGCCACAGAACAAAAATTTTTCTGTTTTGTGGTTTGGTGCAATCCTAAGTAAATACATTTTCCGTGCCTAACTTTCGAAAACTTAAAAATCGGAAATAAATAATAACGATAATAGCTGTAACACTACATGGAGATCTCACAGCAAAGTTGATAAATCAGCAAATTAAAATCGATATTGAGTTATTCGTCCATTTGTTGTGCACATGCTTAGCAAGTTTAATACTTTTTTATATAGTTTTCTCATGGATGCCAAAACGTTTTACAAAGTTACAATTTTGCTGTTTGTCTCTCTTTCTAGCCAATACGTGTGTGCGTTAGAGAGGCAAACAGCGAATTTTTTTTTATTATTTTCAGTTCAGTTTGTCAGTTTTTGACAGTTATTCTATGGAACCGACACAGCGATTCAGATTAGGTCCTAAATTGAATCGCATTAGTAGATCGTAGTAGCCCCCCTGGACCAAATTAAAACGGGACCAATCGATAAGCATCAGCTTTCAAATAAAAAAACCAGCCAAGAGCATGTCGGGCCATGCTCAGTGTAGGGTTCCGTAGTTATTCAAAAACGATCGGGCCGATTATGTTCGAAATAGTTTTATTTTAAAGTATTCTTTTTATGAGACCTATTCAATGATACCAGACACTATAGGATTACAGCAAATAAAAAAAAAACATCCCCACTTCACTGCAATTGGGAAGGTACCCAAAAAAAATAAAAAAAAATCTTATTGTACCGCTTTGTTGGCATAATCTTTGTGGCATAATTTATATATGTACCTGTACCAAATTGCAGATTTCTAGTATTAACGGCCACTGAGCTATGCTGCGGACAGACGGACAGACAGACATGGCGAAACTATAAGGTTCCGTTTTACGGAAGCCTAAAAAGGATCATCAAAATAACCACCGAGTGGGAAGTTCAGAGGTAACAAATATAAAAAAACACTCGAATGGAGAACATCCTCCTTTTTTGAAGTCGATTGAAAACAACCCATAAAGCCCTGACCGACAAAATAAACAAACAAAGGTGTCAATAAGCCGACCGATAAAGCACGACCCAGCGTAGGCGTGAATTTTGTTTACGCCGCGCCAAAATACCGGCGGCCACATTAGCGACCAACGGTTGGACCGGAACCCATCTGCCATAGTGATGTACTAAAGTGCTGGACATTCCCGTGGGAATATTTTTGGAATTGTTTAATAAATACAATCATACCTTACAAGCTCAGAATCGAGGCTATTCAAATGCTACGCGACTAATACGCAAATCTTGGTCGCCTACTGGTATGCTACTCGTTTGCGCACACGGTGATACGCTAATGAGACTATTTTGCATCAGTTGCGGAACACATTCGTACGACAATGTATAGTAACTCGAGTGATGAAGACAATATTTTGCTATATATTTATTACAAAAACAAGCGAATATATAAAAAACGATTCTGGGTGCATCCTTCATCAACTTCAAAATTCTGTAAAAAAGAACTTTTATAAAACAGAAGCTTTTATTATGTTTTCTTAGATTGTTTACACGTTACTTTAATTAAATAAAATAAAAAATAGTACGGTTGGCCAAAATTATCAGTTCATCTTAAATTTTGGGTATTGTCCTAAATACACCAAAAAATTTATAATAAAAAAATAGTCAGACTACTCAGACTTCGTCAAAGACAACAATTTCTTAAATAGTTCTAAATGGTCTATACTTACTTCACCTGAAAGATTTGCATCGGACTACCAACTACTAATAACCCTGTATATACCTGTGCCAAATTTCAAATTTCTAGTACTAACGGCCACTGATCTATGCGGTGGACGGACATTGCGAAACTACAAGGGTTCCTAGTTTACTACAGAACCCTAAAATATTTAAGTAAGTATAGCGGCTATAATATTTGTGATGTTATCAGGGCAACGGGACAACAATGCCGATAGCGCTTAAGGCGTTTCGAAAGCAGTGGACAATGTGGTGGCCTAGATAACATCAAATTCAAATTTAATGGAGTATGGAGTTCAAATGCTGGGCTTCCAAGATTCCCAAAATCCTAAGAATTTAGTCCTTCTGGAGTATTTCCTTTCATTGGAAGGTTAAAGCCTAAATTAGGAATATTCCTACCATTAACTCATCTCTTAACACAGGATGAAACCGCGGGCAAACAGCCGGCCCAACAAGTCGACCGGAAAATAGTGTCCGACCATTTCCCCGCCTAGATTACGCCAGCCTCATTAGCCACCAAATCACCTACAGAATCCACGCCACCAAATATCAAACTACGCTGGTTTCAACACGCTATTTCCACCCAATAATTACAGCTCGTATAACGCTTCATTTCGTCAATGCTAAAAACGGGATTATTGCCCAAAAACATGGCGGAAAGTTCAATAAACGAAACCTTAATTGCAAGTAATAAAGCCATTGGACGAAAATTCCCTTGTTTCGGGAGACGTGTTTCGGGATATATTGTATTTATAAAAATAAAAGGCGGAGTGCTGTCCCAGTTTCAGTACGATAAAGTTAAAAGCAATTTTAATGAGTCCATTTGGTATTAAACCGCGTTTTATGTAAGCGGTGGAGTACGCACAGAGGACACACGGGGGGAAATGGTGACGCGAATCGTAGCTTTATCGTGGCTTATGATGGCCCCGTTGTATCCATTTATCGTGCTAAGTTACGCGTCACTTTCGCATTTGCATACTTGTTAGAACGCGACAAATGATTAGACGAGGTACTATCATACAGGTCCAGTAGCTGTACCATGACTTTGCAAGTATCGGTGGTATTGGTAACGTTAGGTTTTTCTCGATACTTAAAGCAAGTCATCGCGCTCGCTCCAATATGCCAGTGATATGAGAGAGCCTCCACTACACGTCTGCGGATGGGTCCGCGGACGTCGGCATATGCACCCGCAGACGAATCTTCACCAACCGTCCACACGTCTGTTGATCGTTCAGTCTGAGTACACTACGTTCACTACACGCGAGAAAGATGGACGTTGAAACTGTAGCAGCCGCACCTAGATTTAAAAAATAACCTATTTTATTGATCCCGTTTACGCGCCAGTTACGTAATGCGTCATGTGCATATTATTAAAATACGTAATTAATTACTTTAGCTGTAATTTTTTTTTTATTGTCTTGGTGGTAAACCAGGAACTTGCAGGCATGCATTCGCATTGGTAGACGGCGACCGACTGACGGCGCATCGGACGTGTGGTCGCGATGCCGGACGCTCGCCCTTAAGCCCTTTGAAAGGGCCACAAAAACCGACAACAAACGGATCTGTGGCGCACGCGTCCGCGGACGTCAAACGCCTACCGCAGATGACCAAATCACCCCCTCTACACGTCCGCGGATGCATCGGCGATGACGTCCGCGGACCCATCCGCAGACGTGTAGTGGAGGCATGAGAGAGAATGCTTTACGCATCGAATACAACCTAACGTATCCTTTACTTTCCAACTCATGGTACGGCTACATAGCTTAGATTTGTATATGTACAGACTGATTCTTTTCCACTAAGCCAGGAAGAATTTACAGGCCTACGACCGCGAACTTCGAAAGTGCTCATGCATAAATCATGAAAGGTTTTTTCGGGTACTTTTTGACTCCACGTCCCCTATGAAATAAAACTATATAAAACAGATTTTAAGTACATCTCGTATATTAATTAGATTTAACTTCATCCCGTCCCCCATTGTCGAAAAATACAACTGATACCCCCAATAATAGCGTGATCTTTCGTGATTTTTCGTGGATCATTTAGCAAAAGTGTCAACCACACCGCACCGCTCCGTGAGGGTTGTACTAGATACTCGCAGTAGAACGCGAAACGCTACATTTTCCGCAAAATCACATTTAATTTGCGGTATGTCTATTATATTCATAACTATCTCGACGACGAAACAAAAGAGCTATCTAGACTACCTACAAATTATTTGTAGGCTAGTCCACCTACAAATTATTTGTAGACTAGATAGGTCTAATAAATTGGCGCCTTTATGTGGTTAGGTGGGTAACATCAAGTTAGTTTCTATCAGTTGGTAACTGTAGCGTGTAATAAAATTAGATTTACCCCATAAACGTATACTAACTTAGCAAACCGTTAAAAATAGTTTGTTCCTTTCAGTCGTACATACATATTAATAAGACCGAAAGGGACAATGAATACTTGTTAGCTTGCTGAGTCAGAAGACGTTTCTGAATAGGGGGTTACTTTGGAAGAAGATGCCTAATTTTTTACACACTGGCTGGCTATCAAGGTGGCATTGGCGGAGATGTTTGTCGCCTCCAGTCTAATATGAGCTAAATCCGCCAGATTTAGTCATCAAAGACAGACACTTTGCTATCATAACTGACGTGACGCACATTTAATGATGGTAGGTATTGTAAAAAATCATTAAAAAATCGATAATGTCGTAGGTATTTATGGAGAGCTACGCAGCATTCTTGATTGATAAATACTCCAAGATAACAAAAAAGAAAAGCTCGTTACGATATTATAGTTATTATTATTATTATTATTATTTTATTTTAGACAGGCAGCTAAAGCTGGTACGTCTAAATCATAGTTCACATAACACGATTTCACTGTTTGGATAGTTTATAAAGTCTATTTTTGAACTGATTAACACTGGTAGAGTTCACAACTTCAGAGGGTAATTTGTTCCAAGCTTGTACTATTCTGTTTGCAATGAAGTTTTTTTCCTATATTTGTTTTGTGCTTTGTTGTTACTAGTTTCAGGTTGTGTCCTCTTGTGCGCGTGTTTGAGTTTCGTTTGAACAGGTCGTTTAGTTCAGGACAGTCATAGTATCCGTGAATGATTTTGAAAGTCTCGATCAAGTCTCCTCGTTCCCGCCTCTTTTGCAGTGTTGTCAAGCCCAACTTAACTAATCTTTCTTCATAAGAGAGAGACTTCAGCTGTGCGGGAATTTTAGTAAATCTACGTTGTACTCGCTCAATTAAGTCTATGTCCTTCCTGAAGTACGGATTCCACACCTGAAAACCATACTCCAGAATAGGTCTTATGTAGCTTTTAAATATCTTTAGCATCGTTTCAGGGGTGAGGGTACGAAAAGCCTTTCTAATAATGTAGACTATTGAGTTAGCCTTTTTTACCATCTGTGAAATATGAGGTTCCCACTTGAGGTCGTTAGACATAGTAACTCCCAGGTCCTGTTGAGTCGCTGTTTTTGTCAACTGTACATTATTTAAGGTGTAGGGCAAACTTGGATTCTTCTTGTGCATGTGCAGAACTGTGCATTTTGTTTCATTAAGGTTAATAAGCCAAGTAAGACACCAGTCCCTAATTCTGTCCAGGTCTAACTGTAGTCTATTGTGGTTAAAAAAGCTGAAGTTTGACTCAATGGTGGTTTGTAAGTCGGTCACAAATATGCTGAACAAGGTGGTTGAGATCACTGATCCTTGCGGGACACCACTCCAGACATTAAATTCATCCGATACACTATCAGCTATTCGTACCCTGAATTTTCTATCCTTTAGGAATGACTCTATCCACAGTAGGAGCTTTCCTCTTATGCCAAAGTGTTCCAATTTGGCCAGGAGTCTGCGATGCGGCACTCTGTCAAAGGCTTTTTCATAGTCCAAGTATACCACATCGATTGGTTCTGCTTTATCCAGATGATGAGACCAAATCTTGACACATGCTAATAGATTTGTGACAGTGGATCTCCTCTTCATAAAGCCATGTTGCTGATCCACGATGATGTGATTTCTATCTAAGAATCGTCGTATTTCGTCGTTTATAATCGCTTCCATTAGCTTCACGGCAAGACAAGTCAAACTGATTGGTCTGTAGTTATTGGGGTTGAGCTTGTCTCCCTTTTTGTAGATAGGCGTCACTATAGCGTTCCTCCATTTCTGCGGCACGGTTGAAGTGTTAAATGATTCTTTCATTATATGCATCAGTGGTGGCAGAATAGCCTTACATTTCTTTAAAAGGATCGCTGGAATCCCGTCAGGGCCCATGGAAGTGTCTTCTCTTAGCTTCTTCACTTTGTTCCAAATTCTATCTTCTGTAATAGTAATATCACATAAAGATTCCTGAATACGAGGACATGCAACGAGAGGTACGGGTTCGGTTGACTCCTTAACATAGTTATTTTCGAAGCATTTGGCGAGAACATTTGCAACGTCGACCTCACTTGTAACAACAGTGTCTTCGTCGCGCATGACACGGGGCACTGAAACTTTAGTAGATAGCTGTTTTCTAATGTAGGCATAAAATGCTTTTGGTCCGAGGTTAACTATGTTGCCTTCATATTTCATTCTAGATTGTCTAGTTATATTTAAAAGTAAGTTATTAAGTGTTCTGTAGTGCTTGTAATCGTTTTTGCTTCCAGTGAGTACGTATTTATCCCATGCTTTTCGTTTTTCCTGTATTTTTAGTTTTATATTCTTGTCGATCCAAGGTTTAAGTGTCGGCTTGCGTGGTGATCTCATGTTTGGTGTATGCTTGTTGGCTACTTCGAGTAAGTTGGATTCGAAGGATTCCCATTTACCGTTTGTTGTGTTAGGTGTGTTTACTAAATTTAAAATATTGCGTTCGCACAAAGCCAAGTCTATACTTTCAGTGTCCGATTTAAAGTAGTTTTTTCTGGTCGATTTCCTAATATTATTAAGAACATTGTTAAGTTGTTAGTTGTCTGTTTATAAGAATGAACTTTTAACAGTTAATATAGTATAGATTAATCCTTGTTAAGTCATTTTTCCGATAGTCTTAACGTCATTATATATAAGGCTCATTTTCAAAACAGTTAAATGTTCATTCTTAGAAATCGGCAACTATAGACATGTAATACCAAAATCAAATGCTATGGAAACATGCACTTTTTATTTCTATTACATGTTTTGTATGAAATCGATGTAAGTAACTACTTTAAACATTTTGCCGTTTACAAAAAGTTCTAAAGCATATCGGAACTCTATTGGAACTTTGAATCTGACCTGACTATCAATCATAGCACAGAATTAATCCGGTGGTATCAACCCGTCTGCTATCATTCTCTGCCTCTTGGCTTCTTCTCTTGCTTTCTTCTCGGCATCCTTCTTCTCCTGTTCTTCCTTCTCTTCTTGAGCCTTCTGTATGGCCATAGCAGCTAAAGTCTTCTGGTCTAGCTTGAAGAAGTTTATCGGTTCTTTTAGTGCTCTCACATCCTGGAAAAAAGAACTTGGTTACTGAAAATACTCCCTGCTTCTGCTCCACTACTGCGTAGGACCCTGGAGTTACAAGTAGGTTCAAATCCTGATTAAGGACTTGTATTTGCGTGATGTGCTTGGACATTTATTTATTTATTACCGAGTCATACACTACGGATGTTTCTAAGAGAAGACATCATTCATTGTCTGGGACCATGGGTGCAATGCTGTAACCATAGAGGGGTGTTCAGATATTTTTGAGCGCTCCAGACGTTACGATATATGTGATGGCGACTTTAGGTACCTACTCGAAAAGGTACTCGAAAAAGGTAATTTTTGAAACTTATTTATTAGCGGTAAGTCGCGTTTCAATAAAATTTAATGTATGAAAATCGTGAACGTTTAAATCCGTAACATTCTTATGACCGATGATACGCAATTATGCATTTAGTAACTTCAGTGCAGACAGTTTTGATATTTTTTAATTTAAGTAACTTTAGTAAGCGAGAAAGCTACGAAAAACTATACCAGAATAAAATTACAGCATCGAGAAAGCTTCGCCAAAACATAGTAATATCACAACGCCCTCTTCATAATCTATTTAACCTGCCATTGATATACATTACATATTTCGTTTGTAAAATTGTACTGAACACCAGGATAAGTCTACAACGATTTTGATGTGCTGTGTAAGCGTAATTTTAAACGTGAGACTTGTACAAAATATTGTATATCTAATGTATTTCACTTGTACTTATGCTATCAAAATTGTTGCAGTTTTATCTTGGTCCAACTCTAAATTTATTCTACTGCCTATTCTAAACATACCTTAGCGTTCATGTTCTCAATAAACTTCACATAATTAAATGACCCATCGAGCACATTGTAGGTCTTATCTTTCATCGCCAGCCTGACCCAATCCACAAACTCCTCTTCTGTAAAAGGCTCTCCCCAGGTAAACAGTTCCTGTTTTAGAAGCTCCAGATCACAAAATCCTGTGTCCGCTTCATCTTGCCCGAGGGTTTGCATACCTTTGGTGATGACCAGCTCTATATCGTCCCCCCATTTGATCTTGGCTTCGATCATGAAGTACCATTCGTGTAATTCGACGGTGTCAACTAGATCATCTTCTAGAAATAATCGGAACATTTCTTGTATCTCGGCGGCTTTTGGGTTGAAGCCGAGCTTTCTTAACATAAGGGGGATGAGCTTTAATGGGATCTGTTGATAATGAAACAAATAAGTAAGTTCATTGATGTAAAACATGTTTGATTAAGTAACAAGAACTAAATTTACACATAAAAAGGCTCATTTACACATAAATCCGCTGCAGGCTTCGTCAAGATGCTACAAAATGCTATCAGCCACAGGCTTTATCATACACCCGATTTGATGGCAGTTCATTGATTAATGTCAAGAATTAAATCAATTCAATAAATTGATTTTCGCGTCGTGAGCCGCCGTAGCAGAGTTGACAGGGTCATGCCTGCGAAGCTGGAGGTTCCGGGTTCGAAACCTGGAACCTCCGAAATATTTAGCTTCGAAATATTTATCACAAAACAAGTATGCGTCATTTTACTTACAAAATAAACATGCGAGCGCTCATTTCTAATTCTAAAGAGATTTTTGATACAGAAAATTCTAAAAAATGCTATGGTTTTCGCAAGGATGCGGTCACATACGGCCACTTCCCTGAATGACCGCCTACCAAATTCCTTTATGGTCCACTTCCTAGTTCGTCCGTTTCCTTGTCCGGCCATTTCCCCAATTGGCGACTGTTAGATTTCCATCTATGTGCAGTTCCCCGAACGGCCGCTTTGAAAATTCCTTGTTTGTCCAGTTCCCCGAACGGCCGCTTTGAAAATTCCTTGTTTGTCCGATTCCCTGGACGGCCTCTTTATAAAATGGATATCTTTACGAAGAAGGTTATCATATGATCTAAAGTGGCGGCCATAAGAGGAATAGGCCATTTGAGGTGGTGGACTTATGGGGAAGAGGCCTTTAGAGAACTGTGGCCTTTCGGGGATATTATATGTAAGTGGCCCTTAAAGGAAGTGGCCGTTTGGGGAGCAGGCAGTTCTGTTAGAGGATTGTGGCCTTTCCGGGGAAGCTGTTTGTAGGTGGCCCTTAAAGGAAGTGGCCCATTAGGGAAGTGGCCCTACAGAATACTTGGCCCTAAAATACATGTGGCCGTAAGTGACCGGATCCTTTCGCAACACTGTAGGTCAGTAAACGGCGTTATTTATCCAAAGTATTTCTATAATTATTTGATCGTTGATAAATATTGTAACAAATAAATTTACATTTATTGCAGCATATTTGTTATTTACTAAAACGGCTGCCCTACCGTAAACTAAACCACTAATTGGAGTTCGAGGCCAAAGAATCTACGAAAATATTGCCACAACAATGAAATGTTCTTACAATAATAAATCCTTATTTTCTAAAAACAGACGGTATCTTATTTATTGGTAATTTTAATTCTTTAATTTAAAGAAACAATATTATTTACTTATTTTCACGTAAATATGAGATATTTTAATAACAACTTAATTATCCGCAATTATTAGTAACAAAGTTGGTATTGCGCTGGTATCACCTCAGGTGTTAATAACATTTGGTACAGCAATTTAACTACACAAATTAAAACCCTATTTCTGCATACATTTAGAAAATTGCAGAATAATATTATATTGTAGCGTGCTTTATGTTCACATTTCGTATTCGTAAAATTCCGTTGACCTACAAATTTATTTGGCAGTGCTATAATAAATAATAAATAAATAAATATCTTGAGACATCCTACACAAATCAACCTAGTCCCACGGTAAGCTCAATTAAGGCTTGTGATGTGGGTACTAGGCGACGATATACAGGGTCCAAACCTTGACGTCAAAAATTTTTTTTTAGATTCCTCACGTCATGAGCTATCAGAATATACCCCATATATGTTAGCCGATCTTTTGTAGTTTTCGAGTTATGAATTTTTGACAAATTTTTTTTTAGAAATTCTGGAATGAAGAAATTTATTCATAAAAAAATACTATAGGGTTTTTTAACTAGCTTCTTTTTGTAAAAGTATTACTACAGATAAAGCATTTACTGACAAAAAAATTAGCGTCCTCACTTTGATACAAGTAGGATAATAATATACCAAATTCAAAATTTTACGCTAAAAACAAATCAAAATAGCATTCATGTACGTAAACAAAACAATAAAACATATCCCAAGGAATTTTCGTATTCTAAAGACCGCCCTAGACCTTGAGCCTTCGTAAAAGCAAAAAAAAAGTGATACTTAATGATGAGGATTTTTCGGAGTAGTCGTTCAAATAAAAATAAAAAAACTTAAAATTTTAAAGTAGAAAAAAATGACTTGAATAACTACACAAATTGAGTTTTCGTGGTATTTTCTGTCTTTGTTTATTGATAAGAATAACAAAACAGACGAAATTTGACTTTATTTTTAAATTAAAAATTTAGAAGTTTTTGTTAAGTTTATTTGACCGACTACTCTGAAAAATCCTTATCATTAAGTATCACTTTTTTTTGCTTTTACGAAGGTTCAAGGTCTAGGGCAATCTTTAGATTACCAAAAATCCTTGGGATATGTTTTATTTTTTTTAATTTACGTACATTAATGCTATTTTGAAACATTTTTAACGTAAAATTTTGAACTTGGTATTATTTATCCTACTTGTATCAAAGTGAGGACGCTAATTTTTTTGTCAGTAAATGCTTTATTTGTAGTAATACTTTTACAAAAAGAAACTAGTTAAAAAACCCTATAGTATTTTTTTTTATTAATAAATTTCTTTATTCCAGAATTTCTCAAAAAAAATTTTTCAAAAATTCATAACTCGAAAACTACAAAAAATCGGCTAACATACATGGGGTATATTCTGATAGGTCATGACGTGAGGAATCTAAAAAAAAATTTTTGACGTCAAGGTTTGGACCACCCTGTATATAATAGACAGATACATATAGCTACTTATATACATAGACATCCATAACCAAGGAACAAATATGTGTGATAAATAAATACACAAATAATGCCCTCGCCGGGATTCGAACCCGGAACCTCTAGCTTCGTAGGCAGGGTCACTACCAACTAGGCTACGGAGGCTGACATAGTTGCTATAGTTCTCCATTTAAATTATCATTTTACGTGTTTTTAAGAAAATCCTAGTCGTGACAGCCATATTAAACAAAATGGCGTACAAACATTACGGAGGTATATAATGTTTTTATTACGAATTATTTCACATAAATTAAATAACAAAAAGGTTGTGGATACCTGAAAACTTTATTTGACAATGACATAAGAGACTTTGACAGATTTGACAATAACGCATCTGTCGTAGTTTCGTTGGCCTCGAACTCCAATTACTGGTATACGAGATCCACAAATTCCGAGGATTTGTCTCTGTCGCTCTAATGGCGCCTTCGCCGAAGTGATAGAAACAAATCGAAAGAGACAATCGAACGAATTTCTAACTTCGCGGTAAATAGACCTGGGTCGCGTTTTATAAAGTTACAATTTTCAATTTTGCTGTTTGCTTCTTTCTAGCCAATATGTGCGTGCGTTAAAACGCGACCCTGGCGAATACAGGGTGGTTAGTGAGTAACCCGACAAACTTGATAGGTGTATTCTTGACCACATTTTGAGATTATAATGTCATATGAACTTTTCTGGATTCGGCTTAGTTTAAGAGATGATAATGACATGTTTTTCAAAAAACTATTTTCATCATAAGTCACTGATAAATGCCTGCACGATTAAAATTCTTACACTAGTTTTCATCTTAACAAACTCATTGACGAAAGTTAGAGAAAATGACAAAAAAGTATCAAAACAATTTTCAACTAAAAGAAATTATAAAATCATTGAAAAATCTTTCCCTAGAATTTATTACTGGCCATGTATAAAAAAAATCACAAAAAAGAATTTAAAAAAAAAATTTTTTTCGTCTGAAAATGACATACGTCTCATAATATTTTTTACTTCTTTTGACATCAAAAATGCATTGGTAAAGTCTATCGGTATACTCATTCCCACCCTGTATGTATAAAAACATTGACTGAATACGTATTTCGTGTCAGCTCATAAGGATTAATATCAAAAGTGGCACGTTCCGTGCCCATAAATTAAACAGGTACTTTGCCTGTGATTAGAAGGCTTCGAGCTAATGATTTTAGGATAATTATTATCTTTTACATATAAAAGCACGAGCTTGAATAAATAATTTCGTTCTCGAAGCGTGGAAGTTAGAACGAGATTAAAATTAAGTTGGGAACAATTTTGGTTTCAAGGTAAGTAGTTAAGTCTGATTAGTCGAGGCGTATTTTGTTCAGTGTCTTAAATGATGTACCTGGTGAATTTCGTTTTCATACCTTTGCTTCTGTAACTTCGGATAAAGTGATAAAGAAATAGAACATTACATCAGAGGCCGGGAAAATGAGGATTTTCGGCCAAGTTGGTATAGGTATACGGATAGGTAACGAGGCCGGGAATTCGTTTTCACGCCGAGGCATGTATAGTACTTTTCTCAAACATACAAAGAAATACAAAAAAAAATAATGATAATGTTGTCAAAATTAAAAAAAAATTACTTTGCAGGCCTAGGCCTGAAAAGTGTTATGAAATTCCATTTCCATCCCAGTGAGTTACTGCGCCCTAAAAGCGATACTTCCGAGTCTATTTTAAGGAACGTAAAGACAATATTTCATTTCATGTTTGAGAAAAAGGTATGAATATGCTACTGGACCTACCTGGGTCGCGTTTTATAAAGTTACAATTTATAATTTCGCTGTTTGCCTCTCTAACGCACGCACATATTGGCTAGAAAGAGAGGCAAACAGCGAAATTGTAAATTGTAACTTAACAGCGAAATTCTAAAACGCGACCCTGGATTGAATATGCTAGCCGTGTGATGATGGCAGTAAGAATACGTGTCACCACCCTAACTCTTCCCTCGGATATCCTAAGAGTCGACTAAGGAGTTGAAATGTCATTAGCCATTCTTTGATTTGATTGATGATGGGCAGCAGTCGTCATCATAATGGTCACATTACTACGATCGCTAATCCGCTTGCCCAGCGTGGCGATTATGGGCATTTACCTTCTAATGCCTCTATACATCTAGTTAATAGGAGAGACCTACGTCCAGGCGTGGACTGAGATAGGCTGATGATGTGATGTGGTATGATGGTACTTGACTCCTACCGTGAACCATGGATCGGATACTAGTAAGTATATTCTCGTTATAAAAGGACTGTCCTTTTTTCGTTGTTCGATAGGTATATGTATAAATTCTTTGTTAATGGATTAAACCGGTCCCGATCCCTGCCGTGAACTTCGAAATTCGTAAATCTTGAGCTCTTGAGCATTGGTCGCCAGATGGACCGACGATCTAAAGAAAGTGGCGGGAAGTGGTTGGATGCGGAGAGGGAGAGCTGAGGACCGAGTATGGTGGCGCGAATTGGGGAAGGCCTATGTCCAGCAGTGGACGACTATGGGCTGATGATGATGATGATGATGATGATGATGATGATGATGAACATTTGTCTCCGTCACTCCAACAAAGGTGTCATTAGTGTAACAGAAACGAATGCTCGAAATTTCGAATTTCGGGGTAGTACCGCCTAGCGCGGAACTATACCGTGAAAATCGTAAATTTCAACAATCTTTCTCTGTCACTCCAACGAAGGCGTCGTTAGAATCCTAGAAATTTGCGGATTTCGAAGTTCGTGATAGGGCCGCTGGAGTAGAACTGAAGTTCTATGTGATACCTTTTCCAAGTTGTCTTCATCGTGCGCCTTATACATTTCCTTGTACCTGATGATGTCATCGGGGGAGAAGGTAGCGGGCGGAGGGGGTATTTTCTTAGGTTTCGCATTCGCAGCCGCCATCATAGCTTTGGCGGAAGCACTGAGCTTAGTGGGTTTCGGTTCCGGTTTTCCTTTTTTAGGCCCCATTTTGTGTTTGTTTTTTTAGTGGTTTATTGACTATTGAAATTATAATTGAGTGTGGCTACATTTGTTCGTGTCTCTTTGTTTGAGGCATATCGACTTCAAAACCGTCGCTGTAGTTGGCAGTGGTAAGATACAAAAAATGGTATGCGAAACAGTTGTACACCAAAATGAAAATGCTCACTACATTTATTGTAAATTAAATGGAAAGTATATGCATTTTGTTCATCAGATTATCTCATTTGTATTGTAAATTTTGCACAATTCATTGATGTGTTTTGACATTTTTAGTTGAAACCACATTTGAAAGAATCACATTGATTACCTTTATTTTTTTGGTTCAAATCGAATGGGTCTCGTTAAGCCGATATTAAACAGTAGGCGACAAGCCTTCCCGCCTGAGTCTCCTATCTCCTAGATGACGGTAGTGGCGCAGCATAATAATTATTGTGTACTTTTAAAATACTACTGGTTAAGATTCTCATTTTTTTCCAAGAACAAGACGCAAAAATCTAAAATTAGAAACCTGTAACTTTTACAAATCAAAGAACTTTTGACGCTTGTACTAATATTAAATCTAGATTTGTCTTAGATATTTTGGATCGATTACACATTTATTATAATCGAATAACGATCGTTACCGTTATTAACTAGTTATAACGGCACGTTTTTTATTACAATTTCTGAACGCTTACCCGACGACCGACGATATGACGCCAAATTTGACAGTTCATTACTGAATTTGCTTTCGCCACTGCCATTCCGCGTTAAGTTTTACTAAAATTGTTGTGATAATAGTTGTTTTTACATTAATATCACTGAATATCATAGCATAAGTAAAATGGTTGCTAGGGTGGCGGGTGTTTTCGACGAAAACCTGACGGGGGAGATCGCAAATTCAAAGATTTTGGTAGTGGGCGCCGGCGGCATAGGATGCGAAATTTTGAAGAATCTCGTGTTGACCGGTTTCCCTTACATTGAAATTGTATGTATCGACTTATTAGAATAAATAGGTATAAAAATATGTCATAATTAACAACTGTTTTTTTTTTCATTTTAGATTGATCTCGACACCATCGACGTAAGCAATTTGAATAGGCAGTTTTTGTTTCACAAAGAGCACGTTGGTAAATCGAAGGCGCAAGTAGCAAAGGACAGCGCACTCAGCTTCAACCCCAACGTGACCATCATCGCACATCATGACAGCGTCATCAGGTCAGCAATTGTATATTGTTATGTATACATAAACTTTATAACCTTAAAATGCGGTATAGTCAAAGGCAATAAGGTGTATATAAAAATGCTCAAAAATATGTCCCAGTGCACTTTAATTCTGTGTAATAAGAATGTTGTAACATAATTTATAAGAGGATTCTTTCAACACATATTTTTGCACTTGACTGTACAAATAAATAAATAAATAAATATCTTGGGACATCTTACACAAATCAACCTAGTCCCACGGTAAGCTCAATTAAGGCTTGTGATGTGGGTACCAGGCGACGATATATATAATAGATAGATACGTATAGATACTTAGATACATACACAGCCACGACCAAGGAACAAACATTTGTGATAAATAAATACAAACAATAAAAAAATAGATTATTGCAACTAGGAGTTACTTTATCTGATTCAAATCAGTGTTATGGTGATGAGATGGCTGTTATAATTACTGTTTTGGAATGACTGAAGCCTTTTTAAAAGGATTGATGGTTATTCCCATTACCCATTTCTTTATTTTAAGCTTGACAAAAACAAATTAGGCCCAATTTTCCTTGATGTATATCACCTTCACAAAATGTGTATTCACTAAACATCTTCACAACAGGAAACTGGTATCAAGGTATTCAATAACTATCTGCGAGAGTGTGGTGGAAAATATTTTAAACAAAAATAAACTCTAAATATATTGACATAAGTCAAACGCAGGGTATGAGATACCCTGCCACACCCGCCGGGTTAACATAAACAGAGTGAAGACATCATCAGAAGTTTTTATGAAACACAAATGAAAAAATTTTTTTATTAAATTTTTTTTGTCAAGTAGTTGCATAAAATAAATTATAAGTATGAGATGTCTTATACCAAAGAAAAATTACCAAGATCAACGTCAGAGTTGGGACCATCCCATAGTGATCACCGGTTTTATAAGTAACTGTTCACCAGGCCTTTACAAAGTATTAAAACCATTAATGATTAATTTTCCTATCACTCCAGTAACGACTATGGAGTCAGCTACTTCAAGCAGTTCAACATTGTGATGAACGCGCTGGACAACCGTGTGGCGCGCAACCATGTCAACCGCATGTGCCTCGCGGCCAATGTGCCGCTCATTGAGACAGGGACTGCTGGATACGCTGGACAGGTAAGCCCACAGATGTCATATATACCATAGATCAAGCAAACGTATCTACTTAGCGTGTCAAATGAACTCAGTGAAATCCACTGAGTTGTCCGTCTTTAATCACAGCTTGCAGCTTTCGGGCGTCAAATTTTGTAAGTTGAAGTGAACAAAAACATTAATAATGCCTCCTTAAGTAATATTTATTACAACAACACAAAAAAATGTGAATACTCAAGGGCCTGAGACATATTTAAAATCATAGGCAAGTAATAACTTCAGTACAAAATCTGACACGCTCGGCCGCCATACAAATGAATGAACTTGTTTCTTCTATCCAAATCTAATTCTGTGGGTAAGCCGTTGTTGCTTGTGGGCTGAATCAACATGGCAGCGATTGAAGAGGTTCCCCCTCCTCTTCTTTTGGTTGAGATAATAATGTAGAATTAAATAAAGAATGCTATTGCCAATCCATGCGCACATTGCTAAGGTGAGGCTGTTGTCCAGCAGTGGACTAATATAATTTATTTAAACCTTTGGGAAACAAACAGCCAAAACAAAACATATAGATAAAACAGATTACACATACACAAGCCACACAGTTTCCATTAATGAGTAGTAACAGTTATGTTGCTCAGAAACTAACAGTATTAAATTTTAAATTACATGCAAACTTAATTAACTAGGAAGTATGTACTACAAAAGTGATCCTTATTTTTTAGCTTTATGTTTTATTGCAGAAACAAATTGTGGAAGTGATAAATGGAATATATCAATATCAGAAAACTTATAGGCTGATGATGTAAAAGAAAGAATGAAAGGTGTAATTCTAACAAGATTAAATTGCTAAATAAAACTGTGTTTTCTTAAACAATAGGCTTTCACGTACTTGAGTATGAGGTTTGAAATTTTAGTCATCAATAATGTGTGTTCTGGTAGCAAACAATTAATAAATATGTTAACAAAGTTACCATTACGTTGGAAACTGAAAAGGTCGTACTCAATATACCTAGTCGGTTCGAAAGTTCTGTCATAAAGATTTTGTCTTGTAAAACGAATTAATACTTTTAAAACATAACCAAATGTCAAATCAAGTAATTGGCAAAAAAGTTTTTTCTCATCACATGTGCTTAATAAAGTACGTAAATTGAAGTGTTATTAAAAGGATTACTTGAGTAAAGTATCACCAAGGGGGGTGGGGGGGTCTAAAATAGGCCAAAATCCTATGACGTGATTAATGGACAAGCCCAAACTATCTAAACAAGTTAAATTGTACTAAGGCCTTCATTGTCAGTTGCCTCTATAAATTAATAATCAATCTGAATTTCAGGTGGAGCTGATCAAAAAGGGCCTAACCCAGTGCTACGAATGCCAGCCCAAGGCTCCTCAGAAGACCTTCCCGGGGTGCACCATCCGCAACACTCCGTCTGAGCCCATCCACTGCATCGTGTGGGCCAAGCATCTGTTTAATCAGCTGTTCGGAGAAGAGGACCCGGATCAGGATGTCAGCCCGGATACTGCGGACCCTGAGGCGGCAGGTTTGTTCAAGAGTACTTTTTAACAAAAGGATTTTAATTGTATGCACTTACATGTATTAATTATCCTAACTTGGACGTAATGTTATATCTGTGGTCTTGGCAGACTCTCATCATCATCATCAGCCTATGATAGTCCACTGCTGGACGTAGGCCTCTCCTAATAACTATGCGTATAAACGCATTAGGAGGTTAATGCCCGTAATCGCCTTGCTGGGCAAGCGGATTGGCGATCGCAGTAATGTGTCCACTATGATGACGCTGCTGCCCATCATCAATCTTTTATCAAATAATGGTCAGTGACACTTCAATCCGTTAGTCGACTCTTACGACACCCGCAGGAGGAGTTGGGGTGGTGACAAGTGTATGTGTATGTGTGGCAGACTCTGTATGGTGTTAATTACAATTTGGTACACTTGCACTTTGTCTACATGCAGATTTGCAAATGTATAACTAGAATTTAAAAAGTACTAAAATTTTCTAGTATACATAAATAGTATAGAATAGATTTAAGGAAAATGTAATCTCATCAATGAGGGCAACATCATCACTGCGCGAAGATGCACTGTTTTTTTCTTCAATTTAAGATAAAAATAATAATAACAAATACATCATAGTAGATAAAAATCTGCAAATAAATATATCTTATCTTATCTACTGCATCGTCACGACAGTAAGAGTTCATTTGTCTTTGTCATCACCCCAAATCTTCCCGTGAGTGTCTAAGAGCCGACTAAGGGGTGAAAGTCTCACCAAAGATTTGTAATATTGATGACTGCCTGCAGCGTCATCATAATGGACACTCTACCTTGTCCAGCGTTGTTACTGGCATTTTACCTCCTGATGCGTCCATACGCATAGTTAATGCGAGTGGCTTGATCCTAGATAATAACTATTTCAAAAAGGCAGCAAAATTTTAAGAATTTTATCTCATAGGGTTGCAAACTGCAAATTTTGCTTCAGATTTCACTGTCAATTCCGTTTACCAGACTATAGTATAACAACCAAACTACATGAAACCTCCTCAGGTGACGCCGGATCGTCCGCCCTCTCTTCAGAAAGCACAGCGGCCGGCAACGTGGAACGCAGGAGCACCCGCAGCTGGGCCGCCGACACCAACTATGATCCGGAGAAACTCTTCTCCAAGCTGTTTGGAGACGATATCAGATATCTGCTGTCTATGGAGAACCTTTGGAAGAAACGCAGGTGAGATTTAAGCGGGGAAAGGATTGCTTGATTAAATTTCATTTCATTGCTTGGAAATACTATGAAAGTTTTATAATATGGCACTTTTATTGTCATTTATTTATTCATGAAAACATACAAGCTACCATGTAGCTTAGACAAGTACCATGTAGCCATTCTGAATATAATGTAATATTTACAAATGTATAATTACATAAATATTTTGTATTTTCAACCGACTGCAAAAAAGGAGGAGGTTCTTAATTGAAATGTTTTTTTCCTTAGATCTTCTGTCTGGGTGGACAAATTACAATTGTTTTTTATTGGTCCTATTTTAATTTGGTCCAGTTATAACAAAAAAAAATAGAAAATATAATAGTCAAAGTCAAAGTCAAATAATTCTTTATTCAAATTGGAATAGCAACAAACTCTTTTGAATCGTCTAGATATGAAAACTACTTCCGGTTCGAACCCTATACCGCTGACCCAAGAAGAACCGGTAAGAAACTTGGCGGGAATTATTTTTTCAAACAATGATGGTACATCTTACAACTAACATGCATTCAAAAAAATACATAAAATTGATTTTAAATAAATTGAAATATAATAATAATAACAAGAGATGTAAAGTCTCTAAAAGTCACAACATTTATAAGTAATAATTTATAGAGAAGTAAGGTTTCTCTCCGAATAGGTATATAATAATAACACTATATAATGCACGTTTGGAGATGTATAGGGTCTCCAAGCGTAAATTATCGTAATTGAATGTCATGACTTTAACAAACTAATAATTAAATCCTAAATTACTCCCACGGTGTTTTATCATTCATGTAGTCTTGTGTACTATAATAAGCTTTAGATATAAGTTTACGCTTTACAAAATGCTTAAATTTGTTGACTGAAAATTCAGTAACATTTACTGGAAGTTTATTATAAAATCTTACACAATTACCCATGAATGATTTCCTAATTTTATGGAGCCGAGTGGCGGGTACTGCGAGCTTATGTTTGTTTCTAGTATTAATATTATGTATGTCACAGTTTTTCCTAAAATTCATAATATTTTTATGTACATTCATAATATTCTCATAGATGTATTGAGAATACAATGTCATTATATTAATAACCTTAAACTTATCTCTAAGTGAGTCTCTAGGGCTCATTTTATATATCGCTCGAATAGCCCTCTTCTGCAGAACAAAAATAGTGTTAGTCTCTGAATTGGCAGCACTGCCCCATAATAAAATGCCATACGACATAATGCTATGAAAATAACTAAAATATACTAACCGAGCTGTATCGACGTCAGTTAATTGACGGATCTTGCTCACTGCAAAAGCTGCAGAACTCAGTTTATTCGAGAGATTAGATATGTGAGGACCCCACTGAAGCTTAGAGTCTAGTGTTATACCAAGAAAGACTGTACTTTCAACTATTTCCAATTCCTCACCTTTCACAAATATACTAGCCTGTTGATGTTTTACGTTACTTGTAACAAATTTAATACATTTAGTTTTTTTCTCATTCAACATTAAGTTATTCATATTAAACCAGTTTACTACTTTCGAAATAGCATTGTTTACATCATTCCAAGCTTGTTGCTGTCGTTTGACTTTAAAAATAAGTGAGGTGTCGTCAGCAAACAATACTATGTCATGGTGGGTCTCTATGAGATGTGGCAAGTCATTTATGTAGATAAGGAAAAGGAAAGGCCCCAATATAGATCCCTGTGGTACACCCGTGGAGACCAATGACCCTGGTGATCGCTGTCCATTCACATCAACCCTTTGTATTCTACCGCGTAAATAAGATTCCAGTAAATTTAACGCTAATCCTTTAACTCCATAATGGTCTAGCTTCCTGATCAATGTTTCATGACAAACGCAGTCGAAGGCCTTGGACAAATCACAGAAGATACCTAAAGCATCTCGTGATTCCTCCCAGGCATCAAATATTTGTTTAATTAATTCGACACCAGCGTCGGATGTTGAGCGCCCCCGAGTAAAACCAAATTGCTTGTTATGCATTAAATTGTTTACGTTAAAGTGCTTAGTTAATTGCGATAAAACTATTTTTTCAAAGATTTTGCTGAACGTTGGTAGCACAGATATAGGTCTAAAATTAGTGGGGTCAGAAGTGCTACCGGATTTGAATAAAGGAGTTACTTTACTATGTTTCATAAGATCAGGAAACTCACCACAATCAACACATTGATTAAATATTACTACCAATTCAGGTGCTACGATTTCAATAAGGGATTTGACGACATGAACAGAGACTCCCCAGAGGTCAGAAGTTTTTTTGACATTGATGGATTTAAATGCCTTTATTACATCTGAGATTTGAATATGTTCAAAATTAAAGTCGTTACTACACATAGGGACGTTATCTCTTAATAATATAGTGGCAGCCGAGGGTGATGAATTTAAATCCTTAGTTATGGAGACTGGTATATCGGTGATAATAATTAATCGCATTTAATTATGGGCTTCCTAATGCGTTCATACGCATAGATCATAGATGGCTTTGTCCAGCTGTTTAGAATTGTTCCATGGTTTTAGATAATTTCGCCTGGCAACATACTTGTTTTGAACTTAAAAAAAAAACGTTCAATGAGTTGTCATAAATCTTTCGGTGCGATAGCACGTACTCTTTGTCGTAAATTCAAAGTATTTCAAACCTTTTGTTTCGTTCAGTTGATTATCGTGTAAAATCTTTGCCTTAAACTGTGTGTGAACGTCGAAGAAGGCAGATCCGTTGGAGGAAGCACGAGTCTTTGCATCTCGCTGGAGCTGGTTAACGGTAAACATTTCCCGAAGGTAAGTTTGAACGAGCCAACGGTGAGGAGCCTATACCAGCCGCTACAGCCCACATTATTTTTCGTTTTGTTAAAACTTTGAACATTAAAACTTAAATTATAAAAAAAAATACAGTCTAAATCGTAGAAATAATCACACACCAGCAGTGATATGAAATAGTCTAATGTGTACATTTGTCCGTAGGCCTCCAGTGCCGCTGTCGTGGGACTCTCTGCCGGGTCGGGACGCGGCGCCGGCCTCGCACTCCGGGTTGCCGGACCAACGAGTCTGGTCGGTGCACGAGTGTGCACAGGTAAACTATAACCATCTATTCCACATAGGGGCCGTTTCAAGTAAAGGGTTTACCAAAAATAACGCAAGATTAGAAATCTATGAAAAATACTTATTTCTTGTTTGATTTTCTTATTTCTTAATTTAATCACAAAGTACAAAGAATAGGGTTTAGTATGGTAAAGCATGCTGAGAAATTACTTCGAAGGCTTTGCTGTAACATAACATAGCACTCCTTTGTTAAATTTTTCTATGAAATTAGCATAAATATGGGTGAATTTCGTTGCTGCAGTGTGAAATCCCCTCCTTCAAACCATGGGCGATTGAGAGCTTGCTGACATAGATCTTTGGCTATAAATAACCCCATAAAAAATAAACAATTAATTAAATCGCAATATTCGGGATTCACTAAAATTAACGAAAAACGGTCAGATAATGGGGTCAAAACCGTTTTCCGTAAGGAGACCAGAGCTGCTGGGGGATTTGCAATTATAATACTTAATCCTATTCTGTGTACTTTGTGTGTCAGAAAAAAAAATTGCAATTGGTCGAAAAAAGTATGCTTTTTCATTACATTTAAATCTTGCGTTATTTTTGGGACACCCTATATTACTTAGGCTGAGATTACACCTTTAAGTTCTTACGTAAGTTGTTGGGACCGAGCTATACTAAGGAATGAGATAGCGATATTCACCTCTCTGATGACTTAAAAGATGGACTTTAAGAGCAACAGAATGGACAGGTCCAACAGGGACGAGGCCGAGGAAAGCCCCAAATACGATGGGCAGAAATTGTTGGCAAAATTGGATGGAGACTGCAAAGATGAGAGACACATGGAAGGGAGCTGAGGAGGCTTTTACCCAACAGGGATCAATGCATTAAAAAAAAACATAACTGTAACATAATTTAACTTGAGCATTGAGCTTAAATAATAACATGGGAACATACCCATACTACGTGACCTGTTTAGGCGGGGGAGGGGGTCCGTCAAAGTACCACTCTTGGTCACCAGGGGGAGGGGGGGGGGTCTAGTATCTTGTCATGTGACTAGTATATTTCGAGATTATTTTGTAATAATGTAATTTAAATAGGACTCACAAGCCACCGTTTTTCCCATCACAACAATTTTTAAAAGTAAAAGTGCAAATTCTACAATTAAAATATACTATTTAACCTGCGCCTGCACTCTCTCACTCTCGCAGTATGCGTTTTCATAGACCAAAAAATACTACGTGAAAACTAGGGGGGAGGGGATTGTCTTGGCATATACTACGCTTGGCCACCAGGGGGAGGGGGGATCCAAAAACGATTTAAAAAGGGTCACGTAGGATGGGTATGTTCCCTATAATAATTCACCTCTCATTTCTTAGTATAGCTCCGTCCCTACAACTTACGTAAGAACTCACAGGTGTAATTCAGGCCTTAAGCACTATGAGGGGGTGGCCGGTCTTTCCTGTGCTTATTTTGAATAACAAGAGGATTAGTATCCCAGTATGCTTAGCACATGATTGGCGCGACAGTATCTCGCCGCGAGATAGTCTATCCGTCCCTCTTTTGTTAATATAGCTAGTGAAGGACGGAAGATCTATCTCGCGGCGACATACTGTCGCACCAATCATGTGCTAAGCCTGCTGTATACCCATTTGACACCAGTGGTAATAACAGGTTTTTGTCCACATCTATTACTAGTAGGAACAACTGGGAATGAAAATTCCTGGGTTTATTTTTTCCCCAATGTTACCATTACAATATTTGGTGGCAAGTGGGAAAAATATTCACAGCATTCACCACCAAGTACTCTAGCGATAACAGGTGGAAAATAAACCTAGGGCTTGTCCATTAATCACGTCATACTGTATAGAAGGAGGGGAGGTCAAGAAAAAATCACCAATTATCACCATAGGGGAGGAGGGGTCATCGGAGATGTAATTTTTTGTTACTCTGCTGAACAGCATTATAACTATAGCTAGTAAAAAAAATCATCTATACTTTTCTCTAAGATCACTTTTTAAATATAACCAAATGTCAAACCCGGAACAATTACTTAAGTGTTAATAAAAAAACGTTGGCAATAAATTGCACGTCATTTTGCCCCAGAATGACGTGCAATTTATTGAATATATTACTAATATATCCTGAATATATCACCAAATATCACCATGGGGGAGGGAGGGGTCCAAAATAGGCCAAAATCGTATGACGTGATTAATGGACAATCTCCTAGCTGTTACCACTGCTGTCAAATGGGTGGTAACAGGTGGGATAATCCTAGTTGGATTATCCCTAGACTACTAGAGCTTATCGTCGTTGCGCCTGTAAAATCCGCTATGCGATTGATTTATGATATGACATTGAAATAGTAACCTAGCAACTATACACAAACCCCCTTATTCATAAACGTCTGCTAACTTAACAAGCCGCCAAACCAAGTATTGTTTGTCCCTTTTGCTCTTATGGACACATTGTTAAAACCGAAAGGGACAAACAATTTTTAGCGGCTTGTTAAGTTAGCAGACGTTTATGGATAAGGGGGAAAGAGTATTAATTGAATTAATTAAAATCCACCACATGTGGAGCATTCCATGGGCTGTCCCGTACAAACGCGTGTATATTTCGATAATTTGAGTTTTTTCCCGAGTTAATAATATATATTTTTGTGCAATTTTTAACTCCTCTGGTCAAGAAAGAGAACCCACAATTTTGACAAAAACCGTGTTCGTACGGGACAATGGTGGACTTTTTCGTGGAATGCACCATGTCGGTTTTTGCAGGCGCAACGACGTTATATAACATAGGCTTGGCGATGGTGATTATAAAACAGGCACTAAATAAACACAAAACTCTCGTGAGACTTCATACTAAAAATACACAGCCAGCCATGGCAATTCCCTCTTGAAGAAGCTCCTCATGTACGGAGCGAAACATGTAAATTTTATTATTGCTTAGTGTTTTTTATCTTACCATCTGTAACACTTTGGCTTGTCAGCTGTTAGTTGTAGATGTATTAAATAAATAAATAAATAAAATAAATAAATGTCGAGCATTTTTCTTCTTTGAAATAGGCACTAAATAAAATAAATTCCAGGTGTTTGCTGCAAGCTGCAAGACACTACAAGCCGATCTGGCCTCTAGGCCTCCCGGAGACCACCTGGTGTGGGACAAGGACGATAAGGCAGCCATGGACTTTGTCACCGCCTGCGCTAACGTCCGGGCTCACATATTTAATATACCCACTAAGAGCCGCTTTGAGATCAAATGTAAGTATTTGACAAGCAACCATTGACCTAGCCGAGATGCCATTCTGCAATCGTATATGATAAGTAAGTTCCGACCGAGATCTCGGTCCCGGCATTCTCGGCCAGAAATCGAGCCGAGATATCCCTCTCGGCTCTCGGCCAAAAATGGCCGGAACTTTCGGCCGTGGCCGAGATTCGTAATGAGCTATAATTGGCGATATTGACGCCATCTTGCGAACTTACTGCGATTTTATTGGTGTCGTATTGACATGAACTGACTTCAATTTCACTTTGAAATGAACGGAAGGAATAATTTAGAGTAAGCGACTCCTATCATACTATTGATAAAAATACCTAAAATTAGAATACCGGTTTTTGGGGTACCCTACATAAAAATAATCTCAAAAAAGAAAATACATATCCATAAATAATTGCTGTATTTAGTTTGACGTTGGACTTACTATAGGTATTTGCTAGGATTCTTTAATGTAATTTATACGTTTTTCATCCTTTCTACCAAGTCTCGGTCTTGGCCGAGAATCAAATTTATTCTCGGTTTCGGTCTCGGCCGAGACTAAAATATGGGTCTCGGTCGGACCTGATAAGCGATAAGTTACGTGACCATAATGTATAGAAATGGTCACGTGACTTTTCGTTCGAACCTGTCATTCTCATATATGTAATGGAAAAAACATTTCGGGACATTTTTTTTTCTCCTATTAGAATCGAAAGAGCTCGTGATCCTGAGTAGAACAAGCCCAACCTTGTTCGAATTAAATAACAAGGTGATTTGAACAAACGGTTTGTGAAAACGCCCATAGGCACTGGTCTCACCGCGAGCTACTAAGCTATGAACTATCGGTTATAAACACGAACGAAAGATACGCACTCCCGTGTAAATAAAAGAGACACGGCGATACTCGCCCGGCGGTGATAGCTGATAGCTGGGCGAGTATCTCCGTGTTTCTTTTATTTACACGGGACTGCGTATCTTTTGTTCGTGTTTATAGCCGATAGGTTCATAGCTTAGTAGCTCGCGGTGAGACCAGTGCCTTATTCTCAATTTTCTTCCAGCAATGGCGGGCAACATAATCCCAGCAATCGCCACGGCGAACGCCATCGTGGCGGGCCTGGCGGTACTACGCGCACAGAGCATCCTCGCGGGAGACATCGCCAGTTGTGCTAGCGTGTATCTTCGTCCGAAGGTCAACCATCGTGGCCAGCTGTTTGTACCAGAGAAGAGTGAGTCAAAGTCAAAGTCAAATAATTCTTTATTCAAATTGGAATAGCAACAAACTCTTTTGAATCGTCTAGGTATTGAAACTACTTCCGGTTCGAACCCTACACCGCTGACCCAAGAAGAACCGGTAAGAAACTTGGCGGGAATTATTTTTTCAATCAATCACTAAGTACTTTCTCATAACATAAAATTAGGAAATCATTCATGGGTAATTGTGTAAGATTTTATAATAAACTTCCAGTAAATGTTACTGAATTTCAGTCAATAAATAAGGAATACGCAAATAACTATAACAAACCACCACCAATAACACTATTCATCCTTGACTGGGCTGATGAATTAAAAAATGATGATATCAACTATACGTGTAGAGAATTGTATCATCACGGGAGATATCGGCAGTTGTGCTAGCGTCTACCTTCGTCCTAAGGTCAACCATCGCGGGCAGCTGTTTGTGCCAGAGAAGAGTAAGTACTTCATCATCAGCCTATGATAGTCCACTGCTGGACGTAGGCCTGTCCTATTAACTATGCGTATAGACGCATTAAATGCCCATAATCGCCACGCTGGGCAAGCGGATTGGCGATCGCAGTAATGTGTCCACTATGATGACGCTGCTGCCCATCATCAATATTTATCAAATAATGGTCAGTGACACTTCAATCCCTTAGTCGACTCTTACTACACCCGCAGGAGGAGTCGAGTGGTGACAAATGTATTCTTACTGCCGTCACCACACGGCAGCAAGTACTTGTTATCTCTTAACCTAACCAATGACTGATACATGGTATTTCATGACTTCGTGGGTCCCTAATAACAGCTAATATATCGCATATACACCGTATATACAGGATGGTAATGAGTATACCGACAGTATACATACATTGTATAATTAATAAGTATTGGATATCATAGGGTCCGTGTGGTGATGGCAGTAAGAATACATTTGTCACCACCCCAACTCCTCCCGCGAGTGTCGTAAGAGTCGAATAAGGGATTGAAGTGTCACTGACCATTTTATTGAAGATTGATTATGGGCAGAGTCATCGTAATGGACATAATACTGCGATCGCCTACCTTGCCCAGCGTGGCGATTATAGGCATTGCCTCCTATTGCGTCCATATGCAATGCATATCTCTCCTATTACTTATGCCTAATATGCATAAGTAATAGGATAGGTCTACGTCCAGCAATGGACTGGGCTGATAATGAAAAAATGATGATATCAACAATACGTGTAGAGAGTTGTATCAGCGCGGGAGATAGTGCTAGCGTGTATACCGTCTATAATAATAAAATAATAATATAATAATAAGTATACCCGACAGTATACATTGTATAATTAATATTAGATATCATAGGTATACCAGAGAGGACACTGTTTAATTGATGCCGAAACACACAATAGATCGTTTATGGTTCTATGGTTTTCTTTTAAGGTTAACCTGATGGATGTCGCTGTAGAAGGCCTTCCTATTCGAATATTCGATCATTTTAGTTCGAATAACACGGCACGGGGTATTCGAATATTCTTTATTACTCAAAAATTACAATTTAGATTTGACGCTTTTGACAATGACGTATATTTATCGGACAAATAATAAAAAATAGTTTAGTTTTAGTAAAATGACGTCAAGGATCTTTGCCTTGTTTCTAATAAACAAATTAGAAACAAATTTATTAAGAAACAAATTATAATAATTCTAGTAACTAATTAAAACAGTTTCTCATCTACCATACCGTTATTTAACACACGGCATCAATACAACACACACAAGCCGTTATAAAAACTCCAAGAAACTATAAATTATTACATCACGTCAGAAATATGCATAATACACGCCAGTTAGCTCACCTTGCAAGGTAATTGTCGTAATTAGTCATGGTTAATCTACCATGAGTCCAGAACGTAACTGTTGTTACGAGACACGTAATATGGGTTATGCTGGGATAGAAAACGGTTAATTGGTGTTACAATTTATTACGTATTTTGGAATAATAATCACACGCTGCTTCAACAATAATATAGGTACCTAATTATGAGTAGTGGATTGTCAAAATTAATGTAAATATTCGAAAGTTTCGACATTATGGTCTGGCAAAAAGCGACAAATTCAGATTTTATAGACAACCAACCGCACCTACATTTTTTTAATTTACCGTCTACGGTATGGCCAGAGTATAGCTATCTTTACAGTTAAAAACCTAGCGCGTTATACTTTCCCGGGATAATCAGAGAACAGTTTAAAGAACCCCTTCTACTGCTTACATAATAATTATAAGCTTTAGACTATCGATCGTTTTTTATTTTATTTGGTTCTCGTAACAAATATTTTCATCACACTTGCTGTCTAAGCGCGCCATTGCTTGCATGCGTAGCGGGAGTAATAGAAAAGTGAAATTCCCCAGGGAGTAATAGAAATGTCAGTACGTCATTTGATAATATTTTGTCTTGAAACTCATTTTTTTGTCGGCAAGTGTGATGAAAAACATTGTATGCATCACGTCCTAAAGAGTTGACCACTTTTGAATATAATAATATAATGGGAAATGTAAATAAACGTTTTTACGGGTTCCATCTGCCTGAAGGTTGTCTGGACGAGATCACACTTTGTTCGATGTTCTTATTTTGCTGAGCTGTGCAATAAAGAGTATGTATTGTGTCCTAAATAGTAAAACTACATTTTCTATCAGACCTAATTTTCATTATTTATTTGTTTCAGCATTAACTCCTCCCAATCCAAAATGCTACGTATGCGCTCCCAAGCCCGAAGTAGCTCTCGCCTGCAACCTCAAACAACTCACCCTCAAAGACCTCAACACAGCCTTCAAGGAGGGCCTCAACATGCAAGCCCCCGATGCCACAGTCGAGGGCAAAGGGCTCGTCGTCCTATCCTCAGAACCCGGAGAAACCGACCACAACAATGATAAAACACTCGAAGACTTAGGCCTCAGCGACGGCAGTGCTTTATTAGTCGACGACTTCCTCCAAAACTATGAAGTAAGAGTGCGACTACAGCAAGAGGACGAAGAGAAAGCTTGGAGAGTTGTCACCCAAGCCGATGAACCAATGCCAGCACCGAAGGCAGAAGAAAAAGAGAAGGCTAACGGATCAAATGGCTCCGAACCTAAACCCGGACCGTCCACATCCAGGAAGGATGATAGTGACAGCGACATGGAGATTATAGAAGAGGATGATGATGGTGAACCCGTTAAACCTCCTAAGCGCAGGCGCGTGGAAATGAGTGATGAGGTTGTTGAACTGTGCTAGTATAACACTTGGCTTGCTCAGCTCGAGCTATAGTATGAAAGTGCTACAACTATTAGAAAATAAATCTGGCATATGTTTCAATGTTAGACACCTGATTTAACAGGATTCTATATCTATTAAAAGTACGGCAGAACATCATAGCGTTTGCGTATTTGGAAATAGCCCGCCTGTAGGATTTTCTTGTTGAATATCAGTGATAAAGGTCTCATCTTATGAAGTCTCAAGTTACGTCAATCTAAGCTCAGTTAATCCATACTAAGACAGTATAAGAGATTAGAAGCTTTTAAGAGATATGATTCAGATTTTTAACAGGCTGATAAGATAACTCTAAAACTGGAAGCACCATTGATTCTTGATATACATCAGATTTTGTAATAATTTTAATTTACAACTTTATGGCATTAGTATTGCAATTCCTACATGAAGATTTGTATTGTAAGCATAAGAACAAATGTAATTTAAGATCTGTAAGATGTTTCTAAAACTCAAATAAATATGTAAAAATTATATTGCTTTCACTTTACTTCCTAGCCATCATTAAAATAACTAAAATTTGTTACATTTTTCAACCATGTATTAGGGTAACTATCAAGTAGTAGTTTTTGTTACCAGTATGTATCATGGGGTAGATGTAATGAAAATCAGATTAGGATTTAACTTACATATATTACAACTAGAATTATAACTATAAAATATCTTTACCACATTTTCATTAGCATTTTAAATTCTTTTATTGCATTACAATATGAACACAAGGGTCTACATAGTAACATTTAATTATTATTTAATCATGATTATGATAAATGTTTTGATTTAAAAGCTGAGCACCAAAAAAGTATTTAAAGTAAATGCATTTGCAACCAAATTAATTTGATAAGGCCCAATATCAAAGTCTAACCATGCTCAAAGTTACAAAACAGGAAAACATGTCTTATGTACTTATGTAAACAAATGCAAAAAAAATACAACTTGCTAAGTACAAACATGGAGGTTTTATGACATAATAAGTTAGTAGTAAACACTAGTTTCTTATTATAAATAGAGTACAAAATTCAATGATTATGTATTACTAAGCTACGGCCAAATAGTTAAGCACATAGACCTCATTGGCATTTCACTGGAAGGTACCATAATAATGCTTCGATATTATATAAATTAAAATAAAACTTATTTTAGTTTCCTTGACAAAATGAAGACATTAAAATCCTAACATTTTTGATGATGTACACTAAATATGAACTCAGTTTAGTAATTATTAATCAAAATTCTAAAATCTACTGCACTTTAAAAGTTATCACTAAACACATCAATGGCCTTACATAAAGTAGTATCTATAGCATGTACAGACAACAAAGTAGTTCTTAATTCTCTATCAATTCATAAGGCATACTTGGCAGACACACATCAAGTAAGGAGAAACAAAAAATGAATAAATTAACACTGCCTGGTCCACTGGGATTGAAATCAACAGTTTCTATCTTCATAAATACATAGCAAGGAGGTTTCACTCCAATAAATCTCAAAAGACATCACACTACATTAAAGCTATACTTTATAATTAATCTACTTCTCTGGAAGCATTCCATATTCTATAAGAAAACGCTCAACATCAGTAGCAAAGAAATTATTGCCGAGCTCTGTTACCAGTTGCACGAAATTACCGATTATTTGGCCGCCCTTGTATACAAGCAATGCTGGAACACCATCTATACGGAAATGCCGACTAAGCCCAGTGATATCCACAGCAATGCGACAGAACTTGATCTCCGGGTAATCTGCAGCTAAAATGTTAAGGCACCCATCCATAGTTTCACATGCAATTGAACTGGTGTTATATATATGGATGATGACTGCCACTTTTGGGTCCTCCTTGTCAATCGAGTTCAGAAATTCATCCTGTGTCTTCAGAGTGATGACTTTACCGAATTTGGGTGTTTTCTTCATTTGAGCCATGAGTTCTTGCATCCGTTGCTTTTGATACTTCATCAGGAAGTCTTCATCCAATAATTCGTTCAGTTCATCCTCAAGAACATCCAGTTCTTTGTCCTGTTTCTCTTCGCGTTCTGGTTTAACTGTTAATGTCAGCTTCTTAGCCAAAGCTATGCGTTCCTTTTCCAGTTCTTTGCGATTTTCAGCTTCTAGCTGTTTGAAACGTCTCCAGTCTTCTAGGACTCCTTTAGGGCCCGTGTTGCTCGCGGACCCCGACCAACTGTTGATGGGCGGTGGTTCGGGCGCCTCAGCTTTAGGAGGATTCCCTTCCTCGTCACCGCTCCTACTGTCCTCGTCGTCAGAACCCTCATCTTCGCTGCTACTGCAGTAATTATGGAGTTTCTCGCCCAAGATTTTATCGTCCAAAGTAGCCATAGTAAAACTTAATTACAACCCACGTTTATCACAACAAACTCTCACGCCAATTAGTACTGACGGGACGTGACGAGGAAAACAACAAGGTATTATAACAGGCAGTGAGTAAAAGGAAAATTAATTACCAGATAACCACTACGCAACGCAAAGCACGCGCAAAACTGTTTGTATTTGTAATTTTTCACGGCGACGGCGCTTGGTTTTTTTCACAAAATGCATCAATCAAATCAACGCATCGTTCTCCTTCTCCCTCCTACAATTTCAAATATGAATTAAAACAAAGCCGCTTTTTAATTAGTAGCTCGAATAACCCAATGCTACGTGGCTTATTTGAGACCATCTTTAAACGATCGGCAGTGTGCCTCGAGTATCAAAACACAGAGTTTATAAACATAGGTCAAATACGTCGACAAGGTGTTTGACAAATGAAAGTGACAGTGACACATAACCTAAATATTACCAAAATGAAATGTGTTTACCTTGTTTTTGATCAAGATTAAAACACTGTATAACTTATAATAAATTAAAGAAGAAAACATAGAAATGAGTATGCATTACTTTTTATACAAGACTTCTAAAAATGCTAGTTTCAAAGAGTGTTGATTAAGAAACTAGATTTAACTTAATGTACTTTTCAGGTCAAATTTTAAACAAAGTTCGGGACCTAGATCCCCACGATGCGGAAGCTATAAAGGAGGCTTTGTCCTCTTTTTTCCCTAATTTAGCAAAGCAC
>JALPQI010014244.1:0-30841 GCA_025490895.1 Thaumatotibia leucotreta | reverse complement strand
GAATGTATCAACACCTTCGAGCTGCGCGGGTTTTTCGAACTACCCGCACTTGATCTTGATTATTTTTGCCATATGTCAGGGGTGTAACGGACAAAATAGGTACGCTTTTGAATAAGTATTCCATACCAACCGTTTACATGCCGTTATCAAAGGTGGCAGGGCATCTAAGGTCGCCTAAGGATGTTTTACCTTACCACACACCGGGCGTTTATAAAATCGATTGTAGCTGTGGTAGTTCCTATATTGGGGAAACCAAACGCACCATAGCGGAAAGGGTCAAGGAACATATCACGGCTGTTAAAAAGCGTCAAACGAATAAGTCTGCTGTGGCCGAGCATTTGTTGGAGTCCGGACCTAACCACTGGATTGAGCTCCATAGCCCCGAAAGTCCTCTCAACCGAGCGTATACATCATAGCCGAAAAGTACGTGAAGCTATTGAAATTAAGAAACATCGGAATTTTAATCAAAATGAGGGGCAAGGAATCTCATCCGCGTGGAATCCCGTGATTTACAAATGTAAGCGTGGTGAAACATCCATTTTAAAGCCATTGGATGTTGTGAGTGTTGTGTGTAGGCCTAGTGACAGCCCTAGCCTAGAAGTGAATAATCAAGATCAAGTGCGGGTAGTTCGAAAAACCCGCGCAGCTCGAAGGTGTTGATACATTCTCTCGCCAGTCTGCCTGCGACCACGGGTGTAACGTCATGCCCGAAACGTCAGGATATAATTAAACGTAAGTTTACGCGATTAAGACCCGTTTGTCTTTAAAATATGAGACAGATATAGTAGCTTCAAAATGTAGTAGAAGCGAAAGTGATACCCGATCTATAACTTAGCGAAAAGGGTAGACCAAGGAAGGACTCTGAAAATTTTGAAGGTTCGTACGAATTTCAACCAATATTAATATGACGGACGGTAAGCAAGAGATTTTTAAGGACAGACTCGTTTAAACACATCCAAAAGCATTCCAAAGGTGCAGATTTCAAAGTGATACCCGATCTTTTTGATGGAAAACTATCCAGTTGTATTTTAAATGTTTGGTATTTTTAAGCGTCGCGCTGAAGGTTGACTTTCTCTAAATAGAACGGCAAGCAAGGAGGTTTTGAAACATGCACCGTATAGATAGACAGAGTAACTTAAAGGTAGGTGAGAAGTTAAAGTGATACCCGATCGATAACTTAGTGAAAAGGGTAGACCAAGGCAAAATCTTCGCGATTTAGGAGTTACGTGCGAATTTCGCACAATTTGATTATGACGGACGGCAAGCAAGAGATTTTCAAAGGCAAATACGCTTAGACACGTCCAAAAGCATCATAAAAAGCTAAATTTCAAAGTGATACCCAATCTTTTTGATGGCAAAAAATACGAATGAATATAAAAATGCCCTATGTTTTTAAGTGTATCACTGATTGCTAATTATCTCTACATAGGACGGCAAGCAAGGAGATTTTGAAAGGTGCCACATGTAGACAGATAGACTAGTTTATTGTTATTTAAGAAATGAAGTTGATACCCGAACGTTCACTTCAGAGAGTAGCGAAAATCGAGGTAGGAGTGAATTTAACACAAATTAAAAGTTAGCAGCCGACCGTATTATCTCCTACTAAAACGGCAAGTAAGGGAATTTTACAACATGATTCGAGTAGACAGATATAGTAGCTTCAAAATGTAGTAGAAGCGAAAGTGATACCCGATCTATAACTTAGCGAAAAGGGTAGACCAAGGAAGGACTCTGAAAATTTTGAAGGTTCGTACGAATTTCAACCAATATTAATATGGCGGACGGCAAGCAAAAGATTTTTAAGGACAAACTCGTTTAAACACATCCAAAAGCAGTCCAACGGTGCAAATTTCAAAGTGATACCCGATCTTTTTGATGGAACTCTATCCAGTTGTATTTTAAATGTTTGGTATTTTTAAGCGTCGCGCTGAAGGTTGACTTTCTCTAAATAGAACGGCAAGCAAGGAGGTTTTGAAACATGCATCGTATACATAGACAGAGTAGCTTAAAAGTTAAATAACAATAACCTAGTCTATCTGTCTACATGTGGCACGTTTCAAAATCTCCTTGCTTGCCGTCCTATGTAGAGATTAGCAATCAGTGATACACTTAAGAATAAACATAGGGCATTTTTATATTCAATTGTATTTTTTGCCATCAAAAAGATTGGGTATCACTTTGAAATTTAGCTTTTTATGATGCTTTTGGACGTGTCTAAGCGTATTTGCCTTTGAAAATCTCTTGTTTGCCGTCCGTCATAATCAAATTGTGCGAAATTCGCACGTATCTCTAAAATCGCAAAGATTTTGCCTTGGTCTACCCTTTTCACTAAGTTATCGATCGGGTATCACTTTAACTTCTCACCTACCTTTAAGCTACTCTCTCTATCTATACGGTGCATGTTTCAAAACCTCTTTGCTTGCCGTTCTATTTAGAGAAAGTCAACCTTCAGCGCGACGCTTAAAAATACCAAACATTTAAAATACAACTGGATAGTTTTCCATCAAAAAGATCGGGTATCACTTTGAAATCTGCACGTTTGGAATGCTTCTGGATGTGTTTAAACGAGTCTGTCCTTAAAAATCTCTTGCTTGCCGTCCGTCATATTAATATTGGTTAAAATTCGTACGAACCTTCAAAATTTTCAGAGTCCTTCCTTGGTCTACCCTTTTCGCTAAGTTATAGATCGGGTATCACTTTCGCTTGTACTACATTTTGAAGCTACTATATCTGTCTACTCGAAAGATGATGTGAAATTCCCTTGCTTGCCGTTTTAGTAGGAGATAATACGGTCGGCTGCTAACTTTTAATTTGTGTTAAATTCACTCCTACCTCGATTTTCGCTACTCTCTGCCCGTTTTCTCAAAGTCAACGTTCGGGTATCAACTTCATTTCTTAAATAACAATAAACTAGTCTATCTGTCTACATGTGGCACGTTTAAAAATCTCCTTGCTTGCCGTCCTATGTAGAGATGATTAGCAATCAGTGATACACTTAAGAATAAACATAGGGCATTTTTATATTCATTCGTATTTTTTGCCATCAAAAAGATTGGGTATCACTTTGAAATTTAGCTTTTCATGATGCTTTTGGACGTGTCTAAGCGTATTTGCCTTTGAAAATCTTTTGCTTGCCGTCCGTCATAATCAAATTGTGCGAAATTCGCACGTAACTCATAAATCGCGAAGATTTTGCCTTGGTCTACCCTTTTCACTAAGTTATCGATCGGGTATCACTTTAACTTCTCACCCACCTTTAAGCTACTCTCTCTATCTATACGGTGCATGTTTCAAAACCTCTTTGCTTGCCGTTCTATTTAGAGAAAGTCAACCTTCAGCGCGACGCTTAAAAATACCAAACATTTAAAAATACAACTGGATAGTTTTCCATCAAAAAGATCGGGTATCACTTTGAAATCTGCACCTTTGGAATGCTTTTGGATGTGTTTAAACGAGTCTGTCCTTAAAAATCTCTTGCTTGCCGTCCGTCATATTAATATTGGTTGAAATTCGTACGAACCTTCAAAATTTTCAGAGTCCTTCTTTGGTCTACCCTTTTCGCTAAGTTATAGATCGGGTATCACTTTCGCTTGTACTACATTTTGAAGCTTCTATATCTGTCTATTTTAATCATGTTGTAAAATTCCCTTGCTTGCCGTTTTAGTAGGAGATAATACGGTCGGCTGCTAACTTTTAATTTGTGTTAAATTCACTCCTACCTCGATTTTCGCTACTCTCTGCCCGTTTTCTCAAAGTCAACGTTCGGGTATCAACTTCATTTCTTAAATAACAATAACCTAGTCTATCTGTCTACATGTGGCACGTTTCAAAATCTCCTTGCTTGCCGTCCTATGTAGAGATAATAAGCAATCAGTGATACACTTAAGAATAAACATAGGGCATTTTTATATTCAATCGTATTTTTTGCCATCAAAAAGATTGGGTATCACTTTAAAATTTAGCTTTTTATGATGCTTTTGGACGTGTCTAAGCGTATTTGCCTTTGAAAATCTCTTGCTTGCCGTCCGTCATAATCAAATTGTGCGAAATTCGCACGTAACTCTAAAATCGCGAAGATTTTGCCTTGGTCTACCCTTTTCACTAAGTTATCGATCGGGTATCACTTTAACTTCTCACCTACCTTTAAGCTACTCTCTCTATCTATACGGTGCATGTTTCAAAACCTCCTTGCTTGCCGTTCTATTTAGAGAAAGTCAACCTTCAGCGCGACGCTTAAAAATACCAAACATTTAAAATACAACTGGATAGTTTTCCATCAAAAAGATCGGATATCACTTTGAAATCTGCACCTTTGTAATGCTTTTGGATGTGTTAAAACGAGTCTGTCCTTAAAAATCTCTTGCTTGCCGTCCGTCATATTAATATTGGTTGAAATTCGTACGAACCTTCAAAATTTTCAGAGTACTTCCTTGGTCTACCCTTTTCGCTAAGTTATAGATCGGGTATCACTTTCGCTTGTACTACATTTTGAAGCTACTATATCTGTCTACTCGAATGATGTTGTGAAATTCCCTTGCTTGCCGTTTTAGTAGGAGATAATACGGTCGGCTGCTAACTTTTAATTTGTGTTAAATTCACTCCTACCTCGATTTTCGCTACTCTCTGCCCGTTTTCTCTAAGTCAACGTTCGGGTATCAACTTCATTTCTTAAATAACAATAAACTAGTCTATCTGTCTACATGTGGCACGTTTAAAAATCTCCTTGCTTGCCGTCCTATGTAGAGATGATTAGCAATCAGTGATACACTTAAGAATAAACATAGGGCATTTTTATATTCAATTGTATTTTTTGCCATCAAAAAGATTGGGTATCACTTTGAAATTTAGCTTTTTATGATGCTTTTGGACGTGTCTAAGCGTATTTGCCTTTGAAAATTTTTGCTTGCCGTCCGTCATAATCAAATTGTGCGAAATTCGCACGTAACTCCTAAATCGCGAAGATTTTGCCTTGGTCTACCCTTTTCACTAAGTTATCGATCGGGTATCACTTTAACTTCTCACCTACCTTTAAGCTACTCTCTCTATGTATACGGGGCATGTTTCAAAACCTCCTTGCTTGCCGTTCTATTTAGAGAAAGTCAACCTTCAGCGCGACGCTTAAAAATACCAAACATTTAAAATACAACTGGATAGTTTTCCATCAAAAAGATCGGGTATCACTTTGAAATCTACAGCGTTGGACTGCTTTTGGATGTGTTGAAACGAGTCTGTCCTTAAAAATCTCTTGCTTGCCGTCCGTCATATTTATATTGGTTGAAATTCGTACGAACCTTCAAAATTTTCAGAGTCCTTCCTTGGTCTACCCTTTTCGCTAAGTTATAGATCGGGTATCACTTTCGCTTCTACTACATTTTGAAGCTACTGTCTCTGTCTACTCGAATCATGTTGTAAAATTCCCTTACTTTCCGTTTTAGTAGGAGATAATACGATCGGCTGCTAACTTTTAATTTGTGTTAAATTCACTCCTACCTCGATTTTCGCTACTCTCTGCCCGTTTTCTCTAAGTCAACGTTCGGGTATCAACTTCATTTCTGAAATAACAATAACCTAGTCTATCTGTCTACATGTGGCACGTTTCAAAATCTCCTTGCTTGCCGTCCTATGTAGAGATAATTAGCAATCAGTAATACACTTAAGAATAAACATAGGGCATTTTTATATTCAATCGTATTTTTTGCCATCAAAAAGATTGGTTATCACTTTGAAATTTAGCTTTTTATGATGCTTTTGGACGTGTTTAAGCGTATTTGCCTTTGAAAATTTCTTGCTTGCCGTCCGTCATAATCAAATTGTGCGAAATTCGCATGTAACTCCAAAATCGCGAAGATTTTGCCTTGGTCTACCCTTTTCACTAAGTTATCGATCGGGTATCACTTTAACTTCTCACCTACCTTTAAGCTACTCTCTCTATCTATACGGTACATTTTTCAAAACCTCCTTGCTTGCCGTTCTATTTAGAGAAAGTCAACCTTCAGCGCGACGCTTAAAAATACCAGACATTTAAAATACAACTGGATAGTTTTCCATCAAAAAGATCGGGTATCACTTTGAAATCTGCACCGTTGGACTGCTTTTGGATGTGTTTAAACGAGTCTGTCCTTAAAAATCTCTTGCTTGCCGTCCGTCATATTAATATTGGTTGAAATTCGTACGAACCTTCAAAATTTTCAGAGTACTTCCTTGGTCTACCCTTTTCGCTAAGTTATAGATCGGGTATCACTTTCGCTTGTACTACATTTTGAAGCTACTATATCTGTCTACTCGAATGACGTTGTGAAATTCCCTTGCTTGCCGTTTTAGTAGGAGATAATACGGTCGGCTGCTAACTTTTAATTTGTGTTAAATTCACTCCTACCTCGATTTTCGCTACTCTCTGCCCGTTTTCTCTAAGTCAACGTTCGGGTATCAACTTCATTTCTTAAATAACAATAAACTAGTCTATCTGTCTACATGTGGCACGTTTAAAAATCTCCTTGCTTGCCGTCCTATGTAGAGATGATTAGCAATCAGTGATACACTTTAGAATAAACATAGGGCATTTTTATATTCATTCGTATTTTTTGCCATCAAAAAGATTGGGTATCACTTTGAAATTTAGCTTTTTATGATGCTTTTGGACGTGTCTAAGCGTATTTGCCTTTGAAAATCTCTTGCTTGCCGTCCGTCATAATCAAATAGTGCAAAATTCGCACGTAACTCCAAAATCGCGAAGATTTTGCCTTGGTCTACCCTTTTCACTAAGTTATCGATCGGGTATCACTTTAACTTCTCACCTACCTTTAAGCTACTCTCTTTATCTATACGTGGCATGTTCCAAAACCTCCTTGCTTGCCGTTCTATTTAGAGAAAGTCAACCTTCAGCGCGACGCTTAAAAATACCAAACATTTAATATACAACTGGATAGTTTTTCATCAAAAAGATCGGGTATCACTTTGAAATCTGCAGCGTTGGACTGCTTTTGGATGTGTTTGAACGAGTCTGTCCTTAAAAATCTCTTGCTTGCCGTCCGTCATATTATTATTGGTTGAAATTCGTACGAACCTTAAAAATTTTCAGAGTCCTTCCTTGGTCTACCCTTTTCGCTAAGTTATAGATCGGGTATCACTTTCGCTTGTACTACATTTTGAAGCTACTATATCTGTCTACTCGAATCATGTTGTAAAATTCCCTTGCTTGCCGTTTTAGTAGGAGATAATACGGTCGGCTGCTAAATGGTAAAGTTAGCGGCCAGGTCTAATTTTTTATTTCAATTAGTAAATTTTGATATTTGGCATGTTTTGTTTACTATTTGAAGGAAACGTTGCATTTGGGCAGACTTTTTGAGCATTTTCTCACTGAAAAATTCTCGACTCCTTAATTTGGCCGGGTTATCTTCGGCTGCTAACTTTGGCCGCTAACTTCACACCGGTCTCAAAAGTGACGTCACGTTTGAGTACTGCCAGTGCCAAATGACCTACTCTTTTAACCCCTCGTATGCTTCCTGTCAAATTAGGTTACTGAAAAAGTGACCTTGACACTTAAAACAATAAATTGAAATTCCCTCGCACGGATCCGTGCCTAAGCATACGAGGGGTTAAGTTCTTTTCAATTTATTAAATAGAACTTCTGTTCTGTACAAAAATTACTATCTTAGTAATAATTTCTTCGTGTATTATGTCGTGCATAATGTTAAATAATTTATTTTAACTACAGCCATCATCCCTATTATACGGAACCAACGGCAACTGTGCTACTACACTTTTACAGTTGTCGAGTTATCTCAAGCTATCATCCGTATAACGACGCCACCTTTTATTTTTATGCCAACCTAATAAAACGCTTTCTCGAACTCGGAACGTTCACGTATTTCCGACATTAACATTGGCAACACTTAACTGGTAGACTTTATCACATTGTAAAGGTGGATTTAGACCAAACGAGCGAATCATGCTCTTTCTATCCCCCACTCTACGAATTCGACGAATTTCGTCGAATCACGTTTTGTGTAACGAAAGAATTTCGTAGAGTGGGGGATAGAATGAGCATTCGCTCGTTTGGTCTAAATCCACCTTTATAAGATATACGAATATTTTGTAAATTGATTCAGGTGTAGCTAACTATAACTAAGGTGGAAGTACCAGTACGCAACATGTTAACAGAGAATATTTATTTGGATCACGATATTTTGCTCATATAATTATACATAAAGTATTGGCATGTGTTTTGAGAGAAGAGTTTGTAAGCTTTGTTAAATAGTATTTATTTTATATTTCTCTCTTGCAATTTTGCAAATTTTCTTAGCCAACTCTATATTGGGACATTGAAAATATTAACACTCAGTCCTAATGAATGTCAGCCAGCCTTAAAATTATGCAAATAATTAAGATTTAACCTCCTGAGGCCTGGTGACGTCACTTACTTCAACCGAATTTTAACTTTGACACTATATCTATAAAGTCAAAATGTTATGTAATATATATATGACTCAGGGCCTCACCAGGATAAGCTCATTATTACAAAGTTGGGATATGAAGCATTAAAGATACATACATTTATCATCGTTTAAATGCCCTAATAGTTGATTTTATCTTATCGATGGCATCTCAAGCTATGATAACGATTATTCGTGCAGCGTCGGGTACTAATACTTCCACCTTAGTTATTAATATTCACAATTCATTAGTCACGTAATAAAAGTATTAGCACACAGTTTAATAGGTCGTTAGAATGGAAATATTGTAATATACGCCGGTAAGAGAGCGGTTACGACGGTTCTATTATTACTTCAATTACCATGATATTATCAATTTGTTACGGTTATGTCCAACTTTGAAGTTGTACTTAGAAACCCTTCACTTTAGGATAAATACAATAATTTGTATTTGTTGAATTTAAACTATCGTGAGACATAACATAATATCTATAAACATAATTGAACAATTAATCTGCTTGATAATGGCGACCTGAATGTGAATACACGTGAGTATATTAATATTTTTTTTATTTTATTTTTAAGTTGACTTATAATTTTTTAAAACTATAAACAATTAAACTAGATCTTAAAATAAACTTACGAAAGTACAATATCACTAAATTATAAATAAAAAACTAGCCCAGATCACTTTCAAACGGTAGCGTGCCCAGAAGGCTGGCAGCATTGCTACGTTGAATGGCAATGCTGATCCGCTGTGCTAGATATAAACCAGCCTTCTGGTCACGCGTCAGATTTTATGTACTTTAGTTTTAGATTCTAAATAACGAATTACCTACCTAATAACTTATTTTGAAACGGAACAAGTTACAACACTTACAACAGACGGTCTTATCGCTAAAATCACTAAAATGCTATTCTCTTCCAGAAAAGCTTTTCTTCCAACGTGCCTATTGTTGAATTCAGTTACTCGTAATAAATGGTGTCATTTATAGGTTTGTTTTGAAGCATAAGCATGAGCTAATTCAATACAATTATTTTGAATACAATATCTTTTTTCTTATACTTACTATACGCGATACTAAATGGGACCTTATATTGATCACAATTAGCTTTTTTACATTCTGTATGACTAGTTTACTACCTTGCTGGAAATATAAGTTACAAATTTATTTACTTGATCGTTCACATCAAAAATGTCCGCCGCCTCGCCCTAATTGGAGCATTTACCCTGCACGTGTGGGGCCACTGACAATGCAGCATCCCTCTTACCCTAGACACTCGAAAAATCGATATCTATTGTACGTGTGATTAAAAATATCGATTGTTGTCGAAGTTCCTGAGATTTAGGGGATGTTTTCATGTTGACAGTAGGGTATGGATGGCCACTATGTCCAAAATGGTTTAGAACATGTTCAGAATAAAACTAGAGTTCTGTCCATGATGCACGGAGCTAGTTTAATTGTAATAGGGTCAATTATGTTTTCTTTTTCTTGTTATTTAGTAGTAGTAGTAGTACATCACTTTATTGTACACTGAATATGTAAAAACCTGACAACACGGTTATACGTATAAATGAAGGGTCCACGGCAAAAACATGTTCAGTGCTTAAAAAAATCATGGAAAATTCACACCTTGTTCTGTTAAAACTAAGGTGGTTTTTCATTCTGTAATTTGAATTTACTAGACATGTTTTTTCCGTGGACCCTTCAAATAAGTAGTACAAAAATCTAAGTTTTGTATAAAGAATAGAGCGTGACTGCTTAAAAACACAAATCAAAAAACACAAATTAAAAACACAAATCACAAATCTCCATGTTCTAACAGGGACTTAAATCAAAATAACATTTCCAATTCATAACCAACCGACTCTGGACAAGTAGGAAATGCTAAATACATTCATGACATGAAACCGATTTCAGCTCTAAGTTTGTCTTTTTGATTTGTTATTGAAGCGATGGTCTACGTTACAACTTAGTAATATATCCTGTTTGTAGCAGGTCTATCTGTGAGACCAGATCTCCAGATGTTCTCCCGATATTTTCGGGAATAAAACACCCGTCAATATTAAACTACAACTACATTTAACTACATATTAAACTACAATGATGAGATTTTCAGATGTTCACAAATACCTGAGTCAGGATATTACCTACTTACGGTTACACAAGATATAAAAAAACATCATGTAAACAAAACACCCCATCACGGAATGTGACACTGCGCCCATTTTCCCACTTTAAATGACAGGGTGTGTAGCCAAGATGCCAACCAGTAGCGCTCAATCGTGAATCTTGAACGAAATGCAACCGTCTTCGTCGCAAGAATAAAAAAAAGAACTACGATATATCAAGGTGCATTCAGACCAAGCGAACATTCGCTATTCTAACTTCCCACTCTACGAAATTCGATCGTTACACAAAACGTGATTGGTTGATTTCGTAGAGCGGGGGATAGAACAACGAATGCTCTTTTGGTCTGAATGCACCTTTATGCTACTGAACAATTCGCAATTTGGCCACGCCCTCATTTGTCAGTAACGCGTTTTAATTTACAAAATTATTCCATTAACATCATATCCAAACAACTTTTTAAAATTTAAATGGTCCTCCATGTTCAAGGATTACGTCCATGTGCCAGAGATAGACCGTATTTACGATCGGGTATTAATGTATGAGATAAAAAGGTATTATATCGTATCATTTCATATTTTATTTATCTCCGCAGATCTGTGGGTTTATAGCAGTAAATATACTGGCATTGGCATAATTTTAATATCACGAAGATAAGAAGTTATCCTCGTCTTCAAATCTGTGAATACCTACTAGGGGTGCAAATCATCTGTTGACAACTAATGTTGGGTACATACAGAAGGGCCAGCACCATGTTTCAGACTCATTTGTTCGTTCGTTTTGTACTTAGGGTCTCCCCAAACCTATCGACACTTTCGCATTTTTAAGGCAAATCGCGCCGTCATTCACCGTCGAAGGGCGTCGTCCGGGTTGTTTATGAAACCATAAATAAAAGAAATACCAGATATGTCAAGCCCATACAAAAATATGCGACAGCCAAAATATACCTCGACACTAGGCAGCGTTAGTAAATTTTGCCTGTTGAATAATTTCAGCACTAGTTGGCGTTAGTTGTCATACATAAGGATTAATACAGCTTGTATAATATTTGGACTTACAGTGACATCTAGTGATGAGTAGGTAGTATTGCTTCTGGTGTACCATTGTCGGCCCTACTACTTGTCAGTAGATGTCGCTTTATGATATATATTGAAAAAACATGATTACAACACGGACATTGCATCAGTTGCGGAACACATTCGTGCGATAATGTCTAGGAACTCTAGGACTCGAGTGATGAAGACAATATTTTGCTATATATTTATTACAAAAACAAGTGGAAATATAAAAAATGATTCTGGATGCATCCGTATACCTTTTAATAATTTAAGTTTTTTTTTCCAATCTCAATCCACGACTTTTCTGTTACATACTTTTTCCTGACATACTCTGGCAGCTTATCTTATAATTGTACAAACATGCATATTTTTCCACCTCCTGTACGAAATTAACATTAAAAAGTTCCGCCGCCGCCGCTATTTCGTCTGCAACGCGTATGCGACTCGAATAGCGTGCGACCAGCACGACAGTAGCGAGCGACTGATATATGATATCAAACGCGTCGTCAACGCGTCTCGTGTCTCGTCGTGTGTGCAAGGTCGTAAATCAATATATATGGCGGATCCTCAGATCCTCACAAGCGACGTGTAGGATACGGGTATGAAACGCAAATCGCTTGAGCGTCGCCTCGTGAGAGACGGGCCTTAAAATCGCATTGGCAAAACTGGAGAGACATCAATTGTTTGTCGATTGAATAGCTTCAATAAATTATATCGAAATAAACTGTGATGGATGATAAATTACGGAGACTACTTTTAGATAGATTCACTGTTATTTTAATTTTATTGTGTAGGTATAAATTTTATTGACACATGTAAAACTAGGTTATTCGGTAATATTCAGGTTATTATGTGATGTGTGATATGGACTTAGTTATTTCTTGATATTACTTTCACTAATTAGTCCTCCTATGCTAAATGACAATAATATTGTATGAAAACATTGGCAACATTAATTAGCGTGACAGTTAATGTAATTAAAATTTCATTTATTCCCATTGTAAATGTATGAATGGTTTTCTTTCATTTTTGGCTTTTTTGTACATTGCCGTAAGTTGAATTGGAACCTATTATTGGGAAACTATTGGAAGGAATGGAATCGATTGGTATAAAAACTTGGTCCCATAGGTACAAACTTTTTATCCTGAACAGAAACAGGATCCTGTATATTTTTTCTAAAAACTGTAAACGCTAATCTTCATTAATTTAAAATCGAAGGAAGGTATTCTAAGGCCTTCTAATTACTTTAAATCAGGCTCCAATTTCACCACGCTGACAAGTGTGACAATTGTATCAAAATTTGACATATGTAGAATTATCGGTTTCACCACGATGACAGGTGCGACAATTGTAGAATACAATTGTAGAACACAATTGTCACGAGTAAACAGAGGGAAAAATGTATCAAATACATTTTTACATAAAAGTGTTTATCGAGCATGGCGGTTTTGCTACTTGAAACTAGTGAGCAATATGCAATTTTGCTGCGAGAGTGAGAAAAACTAACTTTTAATATTTCCGTATCGTTGCTTAGTCGCAGGTCATATTTTCATACTGCGGGGTGAATTACGAACTTTGAAAGTTTGAACATTTAAACTTCATCACATCCGTCACTTTCATTCCGTTAATGAAAAAAGAGATAGATATTAAATATATCAATTTGTAGTGGAATGAAGAAACCTTCGTATTACTCGTAGTAGACGCCCCAATTTTTTTTTAAATTTTTACATCTTGTTGACAAGCAAAAGCACTAAGCCATACTGCCTAGTAGGCGGCCAAAAAGCGGGAATGAAAAATATCGTTCGGATACAAAATAAAATTGGAGCTCGTGTTAAACTTGTATTAGTACATTTTGATGCTAGTACGGAAGGTATGTCATTATTTCACGAGTCCCGAGATATCCACGAGCCAAAGGCCAGTGGCAAGACTTGGGACGAGTGAAGAATAACATTTCTGCGTGTGCAACGAACGACGTTTTTCAAAACAGTTGCAAAAAATTAAAAGATGATAAACAATTTAAACAAAATACTTAAATATGAGTAGTAACTTTGACAATGAACATTATGACGGACAAAAGGTGTTTATCTAGCTTCAAAACTTGCATTCATAATTTAAGGGGTAATAGATTTTGCTATTCAACCAATTCAAATGTTTTATTTGAAAATACATAATTTATAAGTAAAAAGCAAGTAAAATGTATAAATCTTCACTTTTAATAACTTTCGAAACTCCATGTTCGATTATAAGTATTTAAATTGTATAAAAACAAAAATAAATTGTTGCTTTTAGGTACTTAATAATTATGCTTGCATTTAAGAAAAATGCCTCTAGTTTGAAAAGCGATTCGAAACCGTTTCGTTCTCACAAATGTTTTTCATTGTTCAATATAAAAAAAATATATATCAATATTTTTAATCGTTTTGCATTAGGAGTAGGTTTTTAGTTTTAATTCGTCTTTGTAAAGTAAAGTAACATGAAAACTCTTTGGTAAGTTGCACGAATTGGAACGAGTATAAATTTAAAAAATTGGAAAAGTAAAAGCACTAGTGCGCAAAAACGAACTTTGCACACGCAAAAAAGCCTAAAAAGAGCAATTTTTGAGCAACTGTATTGAAAAATAATATTAAACCTAAAAAATAATATAAATCTAGTATTATTTTAATCATATGAGTATTCAATTATTCTTAAAATACAATGAATGAAGAGAGCCAACATTCGTCGCGATTTTTATTACTATAATTTGTTTTTTTATTGAGCTGATATTTAAGCCAAAATTAATTATTTCCTTATGTCGTCTTATTTGTGCGAATTCATCAAGATCACTGTTACTATCACTACCAGTGTCACTACTACTTGCATGGAAAGCCATTTTGAACTACGTACGCGTGTATCAACAACGAAAAATTACTTACAATTGTCACGCAAATCCGACACATCTTTAATCACATGTCAAGATTCACCGACAATTCTACAAATATGTCGACTTAAAATAATAATTCTTGTTTCACAACATAATTGTAATACATACAATTGTACCAAAATGCCTGTCATATTTGTAAGCATTTGTATAGAAAATATTTCTTAAAATTGTAATATGTCACCTGTCGCTTGACAATTGTAGCTCTACATATGTAACTTACAATTGTAGCCGTGGTGAAATTGGGGCTAGCTGCCCTTACAGACCTAAAATAATTTCCCAAATAGATGTGGTACATAGTGGGTACTTAATAAATGTACGTACGACCTTTTTCACCTTCTTCACGCGGAAAGCTGATCGAGAGACCTGGCAACGAGGCGCCGCCGCCGAGCGGGCGAGGCGACCTCCGCGAGCTGGAAATGCATAACCGCTCGCGCTCGCGCATGTGTTGTACGTCACGGGGCAAATTTAATTGCACGCGCAACTCTAACAAGGAAGGTTAGGGTACCCAACTGTCCGACTTCGATTTGATTCATTTTGATATAATAATATAATGTTATAGAGTAGTCTAAAATAACGGACACGTATTTTTTTTGCTGCCCAAACTCAACCTGTTAGGAAAAAAAACCGGCGAAGTGCGAGTCGGACTCGCGCGCGAAGGGTTCCGTAAATCCGTACCATTATCAATTTATTATTAAAAAAATACAGTTAAATCAACCTACCTCAAAAACTATAGGAGATAATTTAATCAAACCAAAAATCGTTGATAGAGCTTATTAATGTGCATAACATTTTTTTTTTTTATTTTATATCGCGTAGTTTAAAAAGTAGAGGGGGGGGACACATTTTTCAGACTTTGAGAGCTGATATCTCGAAAACGATTTGCTTAAATAAAAATGAGATGTAGGTATAATCCTTCATATCATTTTCAAAGACATTTATTTTTATGCCAATCGTGACAGATAAAAGACACTTTTTTCCCATAGTAAAATTATGAAACCAGTTTTCTTGAATCTTTGTCTTCTTTGTACATCGCCGTAAGGTGACCCCTAGGAAACTATTGGTACTGGATAGGAATGGAATCGATGGGCATAAAAAATAAAGGGAGATTTTTTTTTTTAATTTTTCATACAATTTGATTGTGAATTTGAATTTTTGATTTGTGGCTTTTCTAGCCGAAACATTTTTTTTGGTCCCTTACGAGCTTTTGGTCCTGAACAGAAACAGGATATATTGGCGTCAAAAAAAAGTTTGTCTAAAATGACCATTTTCTCCCACCCTGTATGTTTTTTCAAAATGTGTAAACGCCAATCTTTATTAATTTAAAATCGAGGGAAAGTCTTTTAAGACTATTTTCGCGTAGCTACTCTGAATCTGGTAGTTGCCCTCACTGACCCAAAAATAATTTCCATCCGGTATACAATCTGTTACCGGCGTCCGGGTATTTTTAAAAACCGGTAATATGAGTTACCTACCGTACTATAGTTTTATTAAGTTCAATAATATACCTAAACAAACATTTTCAGTAGCCTTTGCCCAATGATTTGATGTATACAGTATGTTACCGGCGACCGGGCATTTATTAAAATGCGTAACATGGTTTGCCGGACTTTAAGCGTAGTAAGTGCAATAATATAACTAAACGTATTCAGTGGTGTGTGGCCAACGGTTGTATGTGTACAGTCTGATACCAGTAGGCAGTGATGATGGTTGCGTTTTTATTGTTTGTCGTAGTTTCTGTCACTTTTTAATATTAACGAGTGACACATGCCACGATAAACGCTGGACCATCAAAAGCCTCCAGATATAAATTGTCTGTAAGCTGTAAATGTTGGGGGTAGGGAGATGGTCACGTTCGGGTGTGCGTCGCTGTACTAACGGACGAAGCCTCAAGTCCGTCATACGCGTCCTTGTCGGCAGTAGGTCGAATCTGCCCCGTCTATTCTAATGGGTAGATCGCACCCCTCAGGCAATGCTGGTGACCATAACATAACATACATTTTTCAGTGACATGTAAAAATGAATATTAGAGAGATAAATTCATATAGATACTTAAATACCTGGCTGCCTCCTAGCCATGACCAAGAAACAAATATTCGTGATAAATAAATACACAAATAATTTCCTCGCCGGTATTTGAACTCTAAACACTATACGTATAATTATGTATACCGAAATACGATTGAAAATAAGTTGCATATCGAAAATAAGTTGCAAGAGAAAGATGGCCGAAATTTTCATTTTTCGAAGTTCGCGATAAGCATAGAGGATTAGCTAACTAAATACATATAATACTTACATGCAGCAACTAGACCATCATGGAGGCTTTTATTGTCACTGAGTAACGAGATGAAGATTTTAGAATTTATAACTAACGTGAGACTCTAACATATTTAAATATTTAGCAAACGGGTTACTCACGCAATTTATGTCGATACAAACATACATGATGGACATGTATATGTCCGGCAATTATCGACGTAAATTACGTGAATAACCCGTTTGCAAAATATTTAAATGATGATGATGATGATACCTAGATTAAGATTTTTGACAATGTCCTGAGCACTATTTAATTAAAAAATCTAACTAAAGAAATGTAACTCCAATAAAAGCACGCTTGATGGTAACACACTGTATGTATATCAGTTATCACTTGAAATGTAGTAATAAACTCAAATTTGTGCGCCTCCGTGCGACCGTACCTATGTACAGTCGACAAAAAATGTGTTCTACCAGTTTTAGACTTTATTATGACTAATAATTCATCATCATCATAATCATCATCATATCAGCCGAAAGACTTCCACTGCTGAACGTAAGCCTCCCCCAAAGATTGCCACAATGACCTGTCCTGCGCCACCCGCATCCAGCGGGGTGAGGCGGGCGGCGACGGGTGGTGACGGGTGGCAGCGGGGGGAGCGGGCGGCGGCAACGGGAGGCGGGTGGCGGTGGGTGGCGACGGGTGGCGGCGGGGGGAGGCGGGCGGCGACGGGTGGCGGGCGACAGCGGGGGGAGGCGGGTGGCGACGGGGACGGTTGGTGACGGGTGGCAGCGGGGGAAGGCGGGTGGCGGCGGGCTGTGGCTGGAGATGGCGGGCGGCGACGGGTGGCAGTGGCGGGAGGTGGGTGGCAACGGGTGGCGGCCACGCAACGCGCACGTACACGCATCTGGTGTGACCCAGCCTTTATGATTGATTGCACATAATTATAAATAGTATCAATTCTATCTTTAAAAATATTGCCACGTTTCATATAGTTGCTCAGGCATATACTATGCGAGTGTGCGAGCGGGAGGGCAGTAGGCGAGCCGTCACGTACAGGGCAACAGGAGCGGGGCCCGCGGGTGAATTCAGATTTTTTCCTAGGTTGATGCCCGATCTTATAAACTACAATCAATTTCATTAATAAATTACCATCCAATTTTTTTTGTGCCCACGATAATTAAATGGCGGCAAATTTAAAATTTCAAACAGACGAATACGGGTGCATGAGGTATTTCTGGAATTATACGTTGCACTGGATGGATGGAAGGCGGCCACTTCATTTTGTCTTTCCTTTATACGTAATTTCCTACGGAGTTAATATTCTATACTTAAAATACCTAAATATATTAATATTTGTAAACTATGTACGATTAATATATTTATTAATAATCGTATTTTTTTCAACTATGTTGAATTCGAACGTAGGAATGGAACATTATCGTCGAAGGTCAAATGGAATAAAAAAAAATGGTTTAGTAGAATAACCTCGCCAATCTCGCCATAGCACAGAATTGGCCATAGTTCTTCGGTAAATTTGTTGCCAGCTGTAGCTACTGGCTAAGTGGCAAGTTGGCAACGTCGCTCGTTCGTTCGCTCGCAGTGGTGATTCTATTTTGCAAGTTACCTATTCGGCTATATGTAGACTATAATGTAATACTTATTATGATTATACGAGGTGCCGCACATAGTGTGCCACTAAGAGGGATAGACATAGTCACTTACTACTAAGAAGATACTTGTGTGTGTGGCACTTAGACTTAGCATCTAACACACACACACAAAAAATAGTGGCACAGTGATAAGGATGGACGATTATCGTTCCTTTTCACTTCCACTAGTAAAAAGTTTCATAAGACCATCCCTTTCGTTCTTGCTATTATTATTACGTTGTCAAATCCATATCCATATTCTAAATCCATGTGATTATAGCATGATTATAGGTATTTCAAAACTTGACGCTTCAATCATGATATTTATGATGGTGAAATTTGTACCGTGATTTATAATACGAGATACGAGTTATTACTATTACCAGTGGCGGCTGTAGGCGCTGCACTACCTACCATGAAATTTGACAGAATCGTCATCAATATTCATTTTTAAATACTCCACGACATTTCTATATTTTTGTTTTCATATAAATAACTATAACTATAGTGGACACCACGCCACTACCGTTCCCGCAGTTCTAAAATTTCGCACCGTGAGCATATTTTTGGGAATTTAATTTTTGCTGGTGCAAATATCGAATTTGACGGAAATGAGCCTATGATAGGCAACAGAGATTCAGGAGCGTATATTTAGGGATTTGCTAAACATCTAATAATTCATTTGGTGTTAAACCGTATCTCGAGCTCTATCTAAATCTACATATTAGCATCATCAGCTCAGCCCTTCCGCGAACTTCGAAATCAGCAAATTTTGGGGATTTGTTGCTGTCCTAATCAATTCAAGACGCCTTTGTTGAAATAACAGAGCTAGATGTTCTAAATTTACGGTTTTCGGAGTCTGTGGTAGGCTTTTTACTTAAAGTGCCAAAGACACGATGTATGTTTACAAATTTCGATAGTTATGGAAGATTGGAGTGACAAAGAAAAATCCTCGAAATTTACGAATTTCGTTTTTCGCGGTAGGGCCACAGGGCTTTATTTGCGGTTTTACACTTATATTCGCATCCTCTCTTATATTTTTGTGCAAAATTGATTTTAGTGACATCTATGGCCTCTTTTGTCCTAAACGGATCTATCCATTTAAAGTAGAGGCATCGTAAGAAGTCGTTTTTGACGTTTGTTCGCACATGAAGTTCTGTAAAAATTTGACAGTTGGTATAATGGAGCAAATGTCAAACTTCATTGTTGCCTGAACGGAATAGTGATGTTACTGCTGTTGCTGCAATTTACCGATACGTCAATCGAAATAAATAAGTAAACCTTTTTTTATGGAGGTACGAATAATTGCTATAATAGTAGGTACGCACATATTTTCTAAAAGTTTGTCATGGTTTCGACAGGTCCTCGCGAGCCCGTGTGCCCGGTGGATACGCGGCTTTACAGACTGTGTGGAACTTGACAACCAGATAAATGTCATAATTGTTATTCAATTCAATGTATTTATTCACATAAGCTAGTATTAACACCAAATCACTTACTAGTTACATCATAAAAATAAATAAAAAATTAAAATTATGTTAAAATAATAGTAAACACATAATAATTACAAATTCAATTATAAAATCACGTATAATTTTATTTTTCGTAGAATAATAATTTATATACCACTACGTTATTTATCACCTAGATGTGCTCTGATTTTAATAAATGGTTTTAGTGAGTTTATATACTGTATATACGGCATTTCTCTATTTGGCATATCTACATTGCACTCTGAGCTAGCAGCACGCAAGTTTGCCAACGTGGGTTGGGAGTGGTTTGCTATGAATTTTGCTTATAGAGGTCACGTCCTATCCGTCCTATAAAACATCTTACCTAAATGCGACTTTACGTCATTATGACGTCACCGGCTCCAAAGTTTCGCTGCCTGCTAATGATTCTAAGTAAGATTACCAAACACTTTTTTAATTCGGATTACCTAACACTTTTTTAATTAAACTTTTTCAATGGCAAGTACCAGATCTAACGCCCTTTCGCACTTGACTGAAAATTTTACGACGGTAAAATCGAGCGTTTCACAACACTATTGTGAGCTGTCAAAAACGACTTCTTACGATGCCGCTACTTTAATGTTTTACTCCGATAGCAAGCTAAAATTCAATGACGAGATCATTAATCTATTGCACGATAGATGGCGTTTAAATGAATCAATGCTAATAAATTTAAAATCTTCATACATATATTTCTATTGTTTAAAAGGCTGTAAAATGATTTTCTTTGCTACGATATGTTAATTCAATTAAAAATATATATTGTCAGATACTGAGAGGGGAGAATATAAGCAGTCAAAATACGTTTATGTGCCAATGGCGCACGCGGCGCCATCTGTTAACGTTTTTGAAAAAGAATTTAGAGTTGTATGGGGCGAACAGTCTATGTATAAGTTAGTCTATGATGAAACGCTCTTATTGCGTAGTAATAAAGTTCTTCATAAATTTGTAGTGTTTGTGTGTACCAGTGTGGGAGTGTTGTAATGGTCTTTTGGGAAGCCGATGCTGATTTGGCCTCATTTTCCTTCGAGTTGTTAAGGAAAACCTACTAAATTAGCTTATGGAAGGCAAATTAAAAATATCTCACGTATTTCAGTCGATGATTGCTCGACATTTTCGACCCATTAAGAAAGTCCTCGTCCGGAGCACCCTCGGCCAAAACCCGACGCGTACTGCGGCATGCTATAACGGGTACTGGCCGCAGGCGGTGGTGGCGGGGGCGATGCAAGGTAAGATCTACCCTCAGTGTTACTTTTGTCATAAAGGGGGTTGCACACAACACTCACTACATCACTTGCTAATAAGGGGGCGTCTACACTGGCCAGCGACGTAATACTCAAAACCGTTTTCCAACCAGGTGGCACTGACCAACCATCATCACGATTAAAATTCGGATGGTGACATATTTCAATAGCGTACCGTATTTTACGCGACACTATAAACTTGACTCTCGCAAGTACGGTTACCTTATCGAAGCTGATTGTAGTGTGTCGAATCCGAATCCAATACGTGTTCTGTAACCGCAAAGCCCTGGCCATCACGATTCTTCATACTAGGTATGTGCTCAGACAGTCTTGTTGATATATTTCTACCGGTTTCGCCAATGTAGCTCATCACGCAGGAACAAGGAATCTTGTACACTCCTGGGACGTACCTACCTATATAGGCTCCTTGTTATGGAAGGCAAGCCGGTAGGAATCGAGTTCTATGAACCGCCACTAGACCGTACCCATAGCAATAACTTACATAAAAAAGTTGGTTTACCCTACAATAGAGGCCTGCTCAGATATTTATGAGCAACCAGTCCGCTCAGATATATCTGACGGCGTCTTTAAAAGTAGGAAGAGAAAGTTCCGCCTATGACAATTACTATGGCGTAAAACTCATGATAGCTGTACCGTCTGCCGTCTGCCCCATAAAATTCGCGAACACGGCTGTAAATAGCGACGCACCAGTGCGTAAACTACTTAGTTATGCTCGTAAATATATCTACATTTATCACCCTTATGGCCTTGACATAAGATTGAAAACTGTACACATATTTATGCTTTATACACACACGCTTCCTATTGTCTAAATGCTTGACATAGACAATGGCACAATAAGACCTCACACCGTGCTGACGAAGAATGCTATACAAGTTACGTAGAAGGAGCATTCCATGATTCGTATTCAATACTTTTGAAAAATTAAATTAGTAAGCCGAGTTACAGTATAATAATAACATATCAAGGCTTTAAGATTGACAGCTAGCATATTTTATTAGGGTAGCTACACGTAAGCGACAAAAAGTAGATGTTTTCATGGAATGCTCCAGAATAGGGGAAGAGTCTTGTTCGGTGACAGAAGTCACGTGAAATATATGGGTGTGTTTTGCTGACAGATGACTTCAGTTTCCGCGCAGACATTAAGTAGCTACACTACATTTGCTTCTTACAACCTTAGGAATACTCCGCCTGCCTGCGAATTTGTAATGACAAATAAATTGAATATCAATAAACCAATATATTGGTTTGTCCTAATTCCGCGAATCGATATTAAGAGGCGTTTCAATCGAATCCAATTGAAGCTTACAGGTCGATAACGATAAAATATCGATTCTTGGTTATAGGTTACAGTTGATTTATTATTAATAGTTAATAACATAACATAATCAAAAGGTATGCTTTAAATCGCGATATCCATTACATTCAGACAGAGATTCAAATCCTGTACATACTTCGAATTCCCATTGACCATGGCCCAAACATTCTTTTCTTTGTTAATATTTTGATGATAAACGAAATGTAACGAAACTGATAAAAACGTAACAGAATTTTTCGTACCATTAGTATGAGAGTAACTAAAGTGAGAAATCTCAATTTACAAACTTATTTTCGTGACATTAGAGACATACTTTTTTTGTTTCACAACTGAAAAGTACGCACGATGCCGAGTAAAACAATGATATACAAAGAAAAGATACGTTATACTCTAACAAAATGAGCGAAATAAATACTTCACATCATACACCTACGATTTATTGACAGTTGACATACACCTATCTTCATACTTCAAAATGCGTAAAAGAGATGGCAAAATACATATACTCGTATTTAATAAATAAAAAAGAGACAACTAGCATTTGACAATTGCGCGTGCATTCTTAAGGTTGTTATTGATAAACATTGTTTTATCTTTGTTACTCTTGATCTTAAACAGCATAAGCTTGTCTTTTTCTCGAAATCTTTCAAAAACGTCAAAATGGCGTCCTATTTATTTTCAATAAATAGTAAAATTGAAAAAAATATATAATTCAGTTTAATTGCGCATGATGTTTGATGTTAAGGGCATTTTTGCATTTTATTTCGTAGTTTTCACTATTGTATAACATAAAATGACATTTTAGGGCGCAGTTCATGGGATTTGCGAGAACTCGGCAGTGGTACACACCTCACGGTAGTCTGAGTAGAACTAAGAGCGATTGTTAGAATTATCACAATCTGCGCGCTTCAATTTTAGAGCCGGTGTAACATATCTTTACTTATTATATCATTGGAGTAAAATGGTGTATTACAGTCCATGATCGCATATAAAAATTAAAAGGTACACATTTACTTGCAAATGACCCCGGAATGAAGTTAAAGTTAATTAGTATACGCGAATTTATCCGTTTTCATAGTCTAATTTCATGAGTAATCCTCGCGGTAACCGAAGAAAATGTTATTGATATTTATTAGTATTAAATTAACGTAAAAATGTATCAGCGAACGTCTTTAACGATATGTGTCAAAGACTTCAAATGCTATGGAAAGTCAGCCATGTTTGATTACATTTTTTTTTAGATTCTACTGAGGATTGTAATAGACCTATACTGTACCTGTACTGTATACTAGTTCCATCTTTCCGTCAATAAGTACCTAAACGACACGTTCTAATATTATTAACCTATATTCCTCAACCAAGTTCCTTCTATCTATGAACTGCGCAAGCAATACATTTACCTTTTTCCAAGAAAAACGTCTAAACCTACACAGAGTTCCAATCAAATTATTCCCTTTCATGTAAATAGGCCGATCGACTCACTGATGCCATAAGATCGTATCGTCCTAGAAATATGATGGACTTATGACCTTATTATTTCAAGGTGATAGTACAGTTAGCGTTATTTACTATCGGAACCGGTGCGCCAGCGCACCCACGCGGTGTCGCAATCGCGATGTGCGTGTGCGAGGATTAGAATGACTTGATACTAGAGTTTAAGTGGGACTAGATGGCAGCAGAAAAGGGAACGATTTACTTTAGCGATTAAGATGTTTTACAAAACAATATATCCTGATATACATCAAGAATAATAAAATATAGTTAGTAGGGAGAATATAGTTTCCATACTTTCATTTTATCTCATACATCAAGAAGTTAATTAGTTGTAAATGTACCAAAAGCATACATTCTTGTGGTTATTTAGGCTCTCAAATGCTAAAATTCCTTTTGAAAAGAACAGTTGCGATCATTTTGAGATGTCCTATTGGTTCTATGATGCCGACTCTTCGAAAGTACTTAGGACTAATATTTAAATTTCATGCTATACTAAGTTACCAGAAGAAGACATTACTGAAGTACTACTAATCTATTGAAATTATAACAATCGTTTTTTAAGAATTCAATCACCGCTAGAAGATCTCCCAGTATCAGTAGTAAAATAGACCAATATGTAGGACCTCCTTAAATAAATATACACAGTACTGCATATGTTATAGAAAGTTTCAATTACAATATTGTCACTGAGAGCCTTAAACGACATATACACTCATCCTTTCACTCCATGCAACACAATAAAAGACAGATTACAACACTTTATCAAAGAATAAAAGCATCAAGACCATTTAGGCGCGCTACACACGCGCGCCAGACAGTCTACTACGCTCGCTAAAATGGGTCTCCGGACTAACAATGAATGTAATACATGTATAATCTGTGGTAATTCGCTTTTGTTTCGTATCATCATTCATCAGTTGAATCATAATGTAGTTGGGTCAAAATTCTTTTCGTTGTCTTGTTTCATACCACTCTGTCACGCTTTTAGTTGCTGTTCCGACTTAGTAATCTAATATTTAAATTTATATACATACTCGTAGTAGTAAAAAAACAATTTTTCTAACTAGTGCGCAAAAACGAACTTTGCGCACGCTTCGCGCGCGGTAATTTCTCTTTTTGACGCTCTTGTTATGTAAAAAATCGTCCCTTTTATTAACTCGGGTGATTGTCGCCCTCGTTTCACTCGGGCTCCAACTTTCACCCTCGCCGAAAAAAAGTTTTCCCGCACTAGTTAGGGAATGTACTATTGTCTTGTTTCACAAAATATTACACCCTTTCCTTGAAATGATTCATTTAAAACGCCAATTTCATATTAGGTAAAGATTTATAGGTACTATTTTGATGTATTAAACTCAGCCTCCGTAGCCTAGTTGGTATTGGTAATGACCCTGCCTACGAAGCTGGAGGTTCCGGGTTTGAATCCGAGGGTATTATTTGTGTATTTATTTATCACAAATATTTGTTCCTTCGTCATGGCTGTCTATGTATTTAAGTATCTATATGTATCTATCTATTATATATCGTCGCCTGGTACCCACATCACAAGCCTTAATTGAGCTTACCGTGGGACTAGGTTGATTTGTGTAAGATGTCCCAAGATATTTATTTACCTATTTACTATAGCTCAGCTTTCACGGCTGATTTGTTGACATCAAATAATAGTCCCCAGATGTCATCGAGAATTGCGGTGCAGTTGTATACTAAATAGACATTCTTTGAAATTATTCATACAAAACGCCAATTTCTTAGGTAAAGATCTAATATCTATGTATACCAATTTGATGTATTAAACTTTCTTACATTTTGAAACCGGTTATTTAAGATTGCAGCGCGTAAAGGTTATCTTCGATTAGAACACGCAGCTTGTTAAATAAATTGATTGAATGTGCGAAACTCATTTCCGAACTCTTGCGCAAGATTTATAGGCCAACGGTTGCACTATTCGATTATATATTATAATGTTTACGTAACTAAAATAATATTGAGGTATAATAAAATACACGTATGGTTGGTTCTTCATGACAATGCAAACTTCTTAAGGTGCATGCAGACCAAAAGAGTATTCGCTGTGCTATCCCCCTACTCTACGAAATTCGATCGCTACACGAAACCCTTATACGTTGATAAAAAAACAATAGCTTCTGTTTTTAACCAGTCCGAGTAATTGCCTACTTTTACCGAGCCATCAAAAACTCTGAACTGAAACATGAGTCATTTCCCCGGTTCTATTTTTTGCGCAACAATTTTCCGCACGGATTCCAATTTTAAATATCAATAAGAGGACGTGTCGAGCGGCGTGTGCGGGTTACACAATTTTTGAGCATCGCCGCATAAACGAATTCAATCAGCAATTTGGAATACATTTGTTCGTTTTTAGCAAGAAGCGATTTCACCATTGCCTTATTATTAAAAACAACAGAAATCTTATCAACCCTGCAACGCAACCCCCCGATATCCCAAGGAGCATTTTAGCTATCTCATTTGTCTCTCTCCGTTCCGACTAGGCGACTATCTTCTTTTTCTTCTCTTCTTAGTCGTTCACTCCTGACAGAGTGGTCGTGGTTATTGTAGTGATTCCACATTAGGAAAGTAGGATTTGATGATAGGAAGCCAATGGTGGAAACAAATCGGTTATCTTGGAGAAATCGGTTGAAGTCGGTTTTTTAAATTTTTAATTTGGTGATTATATTATTTGTTCTTTATTTGTCTTTGAGGTGCAACAAAGCGTTATTGTATTGTATTGCATGTCACAGCTCACAGCACACACGTACTTATCATCAGCCTATTAAAGGCCAAGCTACACCAAATGCATGAGCAGCACGTGCACGCCACGCACACACGCACGTGCTGCACACGCATTTGGTGTGACTTGGCCTTAAGGGCATAACCTCCTCCAGGCTTATGTCCAGCAGTATACGTCTTTCAGTTATGATGATGAAGAATATTTATGCTCATTTTAGTAAGTACTTATTCACACACATGGTTCAGTGAGTGACACATTTGCTTATTATGTATGGATTTACTTGTCAGTTCTGATAGTCAACTGTCCAAGTGCAAGTAGGCGTTACGAAAAGAACATCTTAAATGTAAATGTGGTAAATTATGAATCTATTGCACAATGAAATGACATTGATATCGCTCATGCATAATGGAAATTTAAATCATCGTGTCAAGCAGATAAAAAACACTTTGGACGCGTTTTTGATGATATATAACGAGTTTTATATTTAAATGGCTTGAGCTGCCAAAATGATAAACATATTTGACGTTCTCGGTAGCCTACGTCGTGGTTGACTTAGTGACCCTACAATTCTAGCTGGAGTACCCGGGTTCGAATCCCAGTAGGACCACATCTTGAGTGTTTGTAATGAACATGTTGATTACCTATTTATTTCTGTATATACATGGGTACAAAGCAACAAAAATACTTTTCATACATATGGTTATGTGATCTGGATATTTTGTAAGGAAAGTGTTTTTTTTTTGCGGTTTCAGGGTTGGTCTCATACTAAAAAGTTGCTCATTATGACTGCACAGTATGTGCGATGTCAGAATCACCATGTAAATATATGTATATTATGTTTCATTTGTCTAATAAAAAACAATAACTACTTACTACTTAGGAATAATATTATCTACAAACTAAATCTTAAAAAATAGATTAGCAAAAGTAATATTAAAATATTAACTTAAAAAAAGTTAAACCTAAAAAAAACCTAAAAAGGAGATACCCAGCCAAACCGCCCCGAATGGTTCCCGACGCAAAGGTGCCCATCACGCTCGCAGCGTTTCCGCGCTGAATCGCGATTGACAGTCTAAGTAATAAATACCTAGATTATCGCTTACCCACGATCGATTTGAGTAAGATTTCCCCATGATATAGGTACATACATTGTGAGCAGATTTTTATTTAATGTAGTTTTTGAAATTTTCCAAATTTGGACTTTTTTACATTTTTTCTACCCAGAATCACGAGCTCTATCGATCCTAATATAAATAAAAAAGTGTCGCAAAATCCATTGAGTTACTATTTTTCATACACTTTCTTCGGCCGTAACTCAGTGGAAGACAAAAAAAAATACGGAATTTTCGGGACATTTTTTTTCTGCTAATGAAGACCGAAAGAGCTCGCGATTCTGAGTAGAAATTTATAAAAAATCCAAATTTGGAAAATTTATAAACACTACAACAAAATAAAAATCCACCCATGTATGCCAATATGCTTATTGATTTACAATAAAAGGTATAGGTAAAAGGTAAAGGTTAAAACACAAAAATTAAATATTACCATACACATGATAACTACCAGAATCGAAACATAAAACTAGAAAATAAACAAGCAACAACCTCAATCTCGTGAAATATCAACTAAACGGCTTCTAAATCATGTAATAATGAACTCTGTTCCATTGTCATAAGTTGCATAACATACGCATACATTTCTTTGTATTTTAAACTACATAATATTATGTTTATTTGCCCTACTCTTCATGATACCATCATGTTCTAATTCTGAAACCTCGTATAATGATGAACATGAAATGACTAAAATCAACCATATTGTGTACATCGTAGTATTCAAATTGCAAAATCACAAGAAAAGAAGATTTAGTGTGCAATACTACAAGTTAATATTTGAGTAATACTTATTTACTCTGTCACTGTGGTCCTATGTATAGTATGTAGCCTCATTCATGTTATGTTTAAGGTCAATCACCTTTATCTTGCTTGTCTCTGCTATGTATACGTTCTCCTGGGTCACCTTTTAAATCACTGATTATGATTAATAGCATTTTTTTAATTTGGATTTTTGGCAGTTACGTGAAGGTGGGTCACCACTTACCAACTGATCACGTTATATTTTTTTTTATAGTAGAGCGTACTGGAATTTCTTTTAGCAAACTATGCAACTTTTGTCCTCTGGATGACTTGACATAACAACAACAAAAAAAGGTGATTGACCCTTCAGCAAATGAGTTTGTAAGAGGTGTCACTGACTCATAAGGAGTAAAGTTAAACATTTTGAGGATAAAACCTTTTTGTGGACCGAAGTGCAATCACTTGGGTTGAATTTGATTTAATTTTAATATTTTATTTTATTTGGAGATCCAACAGCTGTTACATAGACATTAGACAATAAAGTAAAAACAAGGAGCTAATTATATATATTTGTTAAATAGAATCGATTTGAAAAGGTTGACTTTACTAGCATGATATTGTTGATTGGCTTGTGATGTGGGCACCAACCGACGATACATAACTACCTGGTTTATGTGTAGGTAAATCGAAGAAACAAAGTACCTGAAACAAGCAAATGAAACTTATTAAAATTATATATTTCACAATTCCTAGGGTTTTGAAGTTGTGTTAGCATAGTTTATATTTTTTCTGAACTAAAATGTTAAACACATTAAAAATATTGACTTCTAATACAATATCCACATTCTTTTCGAAAATAATAAAACGCAACAAAATTAAATTAGTTATACGTCAATATTGCGTAAATTGTGGTGTACCACATTATTAACAAAAACTTACGAGACTCGTATTACCTAAATATTGTTTTGTTCCTTTCTACCAAAGGAAAATTACAAATTTACAGATAAAGACAAAAAAAAACAAATCTTTTACACACGATTTTTATGAATATGGGCAGAAATATTATGCACATAGGTACTTATGATAATATACAGGATGTTACACCAGGCACTGAAAACCTTGAACGGGGTGATTTAGTAGGCTATATATATGAACAACTTTTACTATGGGGCCAATCACGAGGTCTAAAAAAAATTGTTTTATTCATAGGTACATTTTGGCCGACCGATCACGATATTTTGTATGAAAGAGCCAACATTTTTTTGAGATTTCTGGGTTAGCTCCATAGTAAACGTTGTTCAGTATAACCTACCAAATCACCCCGTTCAACGTTTTCAGTGGCTCGTGTAAAGGTGCATTCAGACCAAACCAGCATTCGCTATTCTATCCCCCGCTCTACGAAATCAACGAATCACGTTTTGTGTAACGATCGAATTTCGTAGAGTAGGGGATTAGCATAGCGAATGCTCGTTTGGTCTGAATGCACCTTCACACGTTGTATAAACGGGTGAATATCTGAGCGTTTCAATCGCCTTATTTTGGTGGCATCATTTTTGCCGAAGTTTCTAAACGTCTCAATGTTATACTTCGTCATTTGTATAAGGTACCGTGCCCGTGCCTCCTTCAAATGACAAAGTAGCACATTGTAACGAATAGAAATTCCGGCAAAAATTATGCCACCAAAATTAGGCAGTTGAATATTCACCCAAGCACTGTCTATGGAAAAAACTAAGCGTTTAACGAAAAAATTTGCGCCCGTCGTAAAAAAGGCACCTGTAAATTTTTCGCAAACGTAAACTTTCTAAATGAACAACAAAAACAAACTAAAGCAGAACAAAGTGAGTTTCGTGAAACTATTAAACTTTCTAATCCGATCGAATCCGCAAATCTGGAACGGAATTTAAGTTCAATTGTGCGATAAAATTGCGAACTACCGTTTTGTACCGAAAATGGAACAAAGGAAAAAATGAGTCCGAGTCCAATCACGATGATGTGACCTTCTAAATCTAAACAAAAGATACCTCGTTTGCTTTTATGTGATCTTTTTGGAGCCCCAATTATACAGTGTGTATTAACGTAACCGAACACGTTTTAGTCCTGTCAAGCAATATAAAAATGTGATTTTAATTTATTTTAAAGCAAAAATAACTTCATTTCATATCTAACTAAAATATTATAAAATTAATTACGTGGCTTAAAA
>JALPQI010014243.1:0-28577 GCA_025490895.1 Thaumatotibia leucotreta | reverse complement strand
TTTGGCAGAGTTTAGATTGATCAACCATTCTTTAGACCAGCTTGCTATGGCATCTAAATCATTTTGTAGTTGGTTATAGTCAACGAGTGGGTTAGAAAATAGTTTAGTATCATCCGCAAAGGTACTAATACTGCACTTGATGCGCTGTGGAAGGTCAACCGTGTACAATATGTAAAGCACCGGGCCTAGGACTCAACCTTGTGGTACTCCACTGGTAATCCGTCGTTGCTGAGACTTGGTCAAACCAACTCTAACTTCAAAGGTTCTTTGCTGCAGGAAAGCCCTTATCCATAGTAACAGTCTTCCACGAATTCCCAAATGTTCTAGTTTAAGAAGTAGCCTTTCTGTGGGAACTTTGTCAAATGCCTTTTCATAGTCAAGATAAATTACATCTGTAGGGTCCCTGTTATCAAAACTATTTGTCCAGGAAGAAAGGCAGGATAACAAGTTGGATACTGTAGATCGATGCGGGCAGAAACCATGCTGTTGGTCACCTATCACACTATGCAAGGCCAGAAATCCTCTTATGTGTTTAACTATAATTTTTTCCATAGCCTTACATGCCACACTAGTAAGACTTATTGGCCGGTAGTTGGATGGTTCAAGCTTGTTGCCCTTTTTGTATATTGGGGTGACAGTAGCTGTTTTCCATTGCTCGGGTAAAATTCCTGTGTCGTATGATGTCTGCATTATCATTGCTAATGGACCGAGTAAGGCATCACACTTTTGCAGTAGTATAACAGGGATTTCATCTGGACCTGGTGCAGAATCTGTTTTCATATCTTTAATGACCTGTTCAACTTTATCGACTGAAAAAGTAATATCCGCAATGCTCTCCTGAACTTTGAGTGATGGATCAAGTTGTGGTAGCTGTCCCTGGGGTTCTATCTGAAAGACATCCTCAAACTGTTCCGCAAATGCCTCGGCGATGTCAGGGGCACTTGTTACAGTAAGTCCTTGTTTGTTGCTGATGACGCTGGGTGTGCTCACTTTTGATGCTATTTGCTGGCGAATGTAGGAGTAAAAACGCTTTGGGCCAATTTCCAATAAGTTAGTTTCATATTTAATTCGGCACGCTCTTATCCGGTTAGTTAATTTGTTATTAAGCCTCCGGTAAACTTTGTGATAATCATCCAAACCAGTTAGCACATATTTATTCCAAAGTTCTTTTTTCTGTTTTATCATATCCCGAATTTCTTTACATACCCACGGTTTATCACGAACAACAGCATTTGTTTTAATCTGCGGCACATGTATGGCAATGGCGTTCTTCACTTCAGCAAGAAAAATATTATAACGTGCTATGACATTAACCACTGAGTCTAATTTGTGTGGTAATATAGGTAGTAATGTGTCATTTATTTTCTTAAAATTTGCTTTGTTGTAGTTATATCTTGAATGTCTTGTCGTATTGGTTCTCTTTGTTTGGAACTGAATGGTCGCTTGCAGGCAGGTGTCATCACTTTTACCAATAGGAACTTGGTGTTCTACATTTGATATGAGTATATCATCATTTGTTAGTATAAGATCTAAGCAGGATGGCTGGTTGCCTTGGCGAAATCTGGTGTCCTTATTGACTAGTTGATGAAAGTTGGAGTTGTTGTACCACTGCACGAAGTTGTCTTCTCTAGGTGTCAGGTATCCTGCATGTCCCACTGGCCATTTGACGCCACTGTAGTTAAAATCCCCCATAGCGATTAGCAGATTAGACTCCGAAGCTTTGTTCAGCATATTAAGAAGGATATTGTCATGATCAATTGTCGAGTCTTGTCCTCTATATATACCACACAAAATAAACTTGTAGTTACCAATTTCGACGTCCAAGAATATCCATTCCGAAGATGTATGTTTAATGTTATACTTGTTGTTCAGTTTCGTTCTCATTATAATATCTAGGTCATTTGCAGCATATATTGCTACGCCACCACTACGTTTCTCAGTCCGGTCATCCCTGTATAAGTCATAGCCTGGTATTTTTATCATAGAGTCGGGAATAATTGGTTTTAGCCATGTCTCTGTAATAACGATCAGGGAAGGTTTCACGTTATTTATTCTAGTAAGAAAAAGGTCGAATTTAGAAATGACAGATTGTATGTTGGTATAGAAAATGGTAACTGTAATAATAGGAGGCAAATTTACTCCAACTGCGGTGGGCTTGCTGGGCTTATTAATGGCCGCAGTCAGAACATTATGGCTAATACTGGTGTGAATTATTGGTTTTTTGCCAGCCTGGAGGCTGGCTTGTCGGTCTCTACGATTGTTGGCTGGCCCCTGATATACTTGATGGTGATTCCAGTTTCACCTTCGCTTATACGCCTGTTCAATTCTTCCCTAAGATGCTGAAGATACTCTCTTTGCATTGGAGTAAGGTCCGCTTTCACAGAAGCTGGCTTTGCAAGTTTATTTTTGTTGCTGAGGACTTCAATCGCATCCCTCCTGCTGCGTAAGATGACCTTCAGCGGGCGGGGCGAAGTGCGGCTGCTGGACTTAGCACCCAGGCGGAACGCTCTTATTCCTATGCAGTTTACGCTTTTCGAAATACTGGTTATCAAAGTCGTAGTTTCCCGGACATCGTGCTCTTTCCTCTCTTCTGCAGTCTCACTTGTGGACTCAGGAATGTCATAGATGATGATGTTGTTAGCCCTGATTGACCTTTCAGTTATTTCACGAACAGCTGATTCCGTCTCCAATATGCTCTGGCGTACCCGCAGCTTTTGGACTTCACTGTTTTTGGTGTTCATCTAGTTTTTTCAGGATCAATGGCAATTGCGTTATTGCCGATCGGCAATCAAGGCAATAAAAAGTCATAACTCTTGCAACTGTCTTTAGTCCCAGCACTCTGACTTCCGTCGGAGAGAGCCCATGGCAGTCGCTACAAAAGAGATTTTTGCACAGGTCACAATTAGCAGAAAACTTCTTTTCACCAGGTGCCTTCTGACATTTCGAACATTTGCCTTGTGCTGTTACGCTAGGGCTTCCGATTTTCTTTCCCGACATTTTTTTGGCGGTTTTTAGAATGATTACACTGGTATCACTGAGTGACAATTTGAGAAAAATAATGAGGGTAGGCTTATATATTTTGGTAGACACAAATGTCAGACAAGGCTATTTAGCACTGTTTTTGTTCAGAATCCGTAATTTTATACGCAGAAAACACTATCACAGTTTCCAACAATATTCACAAGCACATATAAACAGTTTTTATAGGATAAAACACAGTTCCACCACAATTTTACATGTGAAATCGCGAGCGAGGTTTTACCCTGACAAGTGAGTTTGACAGCACGCCCTTTTTACTACTAATCATCATAATCATCAATCATGCATAATCAGCATTTTACTACTAATCTTTTTTAATATTGCGACATTCTAAGAGCATGGTATTATAACATTTATTTTGGTTGTAGCGAACCGGACTCAAATATTGTTCTTGACAAAAACCTATATTTTTAGATAAAGCAGAGAGCATCTGGGACCACATAACGCATACGCGTCCGGACTTCGTGTACGACGGCAGTAACGCAGATGTGGCCTGCGACTCCTACCACCTCTGGGAGGAAGACCTGAAGCTGGTCGAGGAGTTGGGGCTGGATTTCTATAGGTAGGTCACTATTCATGGGTTTATGCAGTGTGCCGTGTGGTGATGGCAGTAAGAATACATTTGTCACCACCCCAACTCCTCCTGCGGGTGTCGTAAGAGTCGACTAAGGGATTGAAGTGTTACTGGCCATTATTTTATAAAAGATTGATGATGGGCAGCAGCGTCATCATAGTGGACACATTACTGCGATCGCCAATCCGCTTGCCCAGCGTGGCGATTATGGGCATTTACCTCCTAATGCGTCTATATGGATAGTTAATAGGAGAGGCCTACATCCTGCAGTGGACTATCATAGGCTGATGATGTGATGACAGTGTGATAAATAAAATGTAGAAAACATTTTTTTTTCGGTTACCTCTCCTATTAGTAAAGTGGGTATGATTTTTTTATTTTGCTGTATCCTATAGTGTGGGGTATTATTAAATAGATCCTTCAATAAAAATACAAGCCTTAAAAGAAAGTTTTTTCTAAAGTCGATATTTTCGGAGATAACCGCAATAGAATAAAAAAAAAAGTTATTTGTTATACAAGGGTGCAAAGTTGTATTTTACCCGCGAGTATGAAATTGAAACACGAGCAAGCGAAAGGATTCTATAGTTGAGCGAAGCGAGTGGTTCTAAAATAGAATCCTGAGCGCAGCGAGTGTTTTAACATACGAGAAGTAAATTACATTTGCACCCGTGTGTAACACAAAACTTTTCCCCTCACTAGAGCGAGGAAACTCAAAAAAGGTAATTATTTGCTCACATTACAATCATCATCGGGTTAGTGATAATAATTTTCCAAATGCATCATGCATTTAATGCAAGATTTTGTCGCAGTAAACTTAGCACGAAAAAGTAAACGCAGCACGATTTTAACACATTCCTGTAGTTGCACACCAAAGCCAATGCATTATTAAATCATTCACATTCATTATTTTTACAAAATTATAACAGAACACCCTGAAAGTTGTTTAGTTTACTATTTTTATGCGTGTTCGAGTCGGTAAATAAAGATTATAACCTATAATATTCTTTGACGATGTTGACGTTGACATTTTCTGCGTTTTGTGATTGCATCGAGTCATTTTATCATCATTCACTAAAACAATTGTTACTTATGGAATTTTAGGATTTATATGTTAAAATCATCATATTATATAAAGGTTTGTATTTTACACTAAATTCTCAAACAAATTATTTAATTATCATTAATATATGGAACAATTTCCATTAGCATTTTACGTTTTGTTATTCCAAAACCAAGGTCATTACTTTGCCACACAAGTGAATAATATGCATTTTTACACGTTCGTATTAAAGGATAAACGAGCACTTTACGAGCTAGTGATACAAACCTTTATATAATATGATGATTTTAACATATAAATCCTAAAATTCCATAAGTAACAATTGTTTTAGTGAATGATGATAAAATGACTCGATGCAATCACAAAACGCAGAAAATGTCAACGTCAACATTGTCAAAGAATATTATAGGTTATAATCTTTATTTACCGACTCGAACACGCATAAAAATAGTAAACTAAACAACTTTCAGGGTGTTCTGTTATAATTTTGTAAAAATAATGAATGTGAATGATTTAATAATGCATTGGCTTTGGTGTGCAACTACAGGAATGTGTTAAAATCGTGCTAAGTTTACTGCGACAAAATCTTGCATTAAATGCATGATGCATTTGGAAAATTATTATCACTAACCCGATGATGATTGTAAGGTGAGCAAATAATTACCTTTTTTGAGTTTCCTCGCTCTAGTGAGGGGAAAAGTTTTGTGTTACACACGGGTGCAAATGTATTTTACTTCTCGTATGTTAAAACACTCGCTGCGCTCAGGATTCTATTTTAGAACCACTCGCTTCGCTCGTGGTTCAACTATGGAATCCTTTTGCTTGCTCGTGTTTCAATTTCATACTCGCGGGTAAAATACAACTTTGCACCCTTGTATAACAAATAACTATTATTCTTTGGGTTTAAAACTATGAAAAAAATTATGAAAAATACTTTAAAATAAAACTATTTTGAACATAACTGGCCCAACATACTGAACCCTACACTGAGCATGGCCCGACATGGTCTTGCCTGGTTTTTGAATTTTCTATTTGCGTTAAGCCTAGAGGGTTTTGGGTCTGTTAATGCGTGTCTACTGACATCACTCTAGTCTATACCTAATCTTATATAGTTTTATATTGTCAGAAAATTTGTGTTTAGAGTCCACCCATAAACTTTGGCTTCATTTCAGATTCTCAATCTCTTGGCCACGCTTACTCCCCAACGGCACAACAGTGGCCAGCACAGATGGGCAGCGGTACTACTCAGCGCTGGTTGCAGGTCTGCTGGCGAAGAACGTGACGCCCGTGGTTACGCTGTTCCACTGGGACCTGCCGCGTCGGCTGCAGGACCTGGGTATGAATTCTTAGCGGCCGAGCACTACATAAAAAAAAGTCTTCAGTAACTCCACATTATCAATCACTTTAAAACTACGCAACGGATTATGAGGCGGTTTTAAATAGATAGATTGATTCAAAAGGAAGGTTTTAGTATCAGTATTGTACTCTTGTGAAGGCGGGGCGGGTCGCTAGTATGTCAAAAAATCATAAAAGTTGGTAAGTCTATCGAGGCTCACTATTCTTGATCTCCCCAAAGGCCAATTGGCACTTACCGGCTCTGACCGTCATGAGGTCACTACTAGAGGAATCTAGAATTTCCCCTGGTCGTAAAACCACTCACTAGCTTTAAAATTATGTTTGAACTCTATATCCTTGTAAAATAAGAGTGATAGCAGGTAGAGCGAATGGATAAGGTAACAGCTCTAGAAGAATCTAGAGCCCCCTCTCCTCGGCTCTGGTTCCTGCTGACACAACTGAAGCCAGCACAGACGGATACATGGGCAGCGGTACTACTCAGCGCTGATGAAAGGTCTGCTGGCGAAGAACGTGACGCCCGTGGTGACGCTGTTCCACTGGGACCTGCCGCGTCGGCTGCAGGACCTGGGTAGCCTACCCAAAACCTCTTAAAGTTTCGACTACATTTGAGAATTAAATCGTCAGAAAATTAGTGTTCTAGACAATACTATTCAAGACGCGTGGGTACGCCTTCTGAAGGAGCTCATTCATTTGTCTCCTCTAATATTCAGATAGTACGAATTAATTGTCAGTCTGAACTATCAATATCTTTTACGTCAAATGAGGGTCGTGCTGAAGCAACTTTGGCGGTCATGAAGTAACTTCTAGATGAATCTAGATGCCCCTCTCCGCTCTGCCCCTGCTGGCATAATGTGGCTAGCACAGATGGACAGCTGTACTACTCAGCGCTGGTGGGGAGTCTGCTGGCAAAGAACGTGACACCCGTGGTTACGCTGTTCCATTGGGACCTGCCGCGTCGGCTGCAGGACCTGGGTACGCTTTTCATTGCTCAATCCAGTTTTGTCACTATGAAGAAACAAATCACATTTACCTACTGAAGGAGCTTATTAATTTGTCTCCTTTAATACAGGGTGTAAGTCTAATACGGGCGAAGCTCTTAACGGGTGTTAGTTTACGACATAAGAAGTACATTCAAATAACTTTTACTTAAAAATTAGAGCAACAAAATTTTTCATACAAAATAATTCGCCGCGCAATGTAGAGCAACATACGCGAGTTTAAACACTCATTGACAGTTAATTTCAATAGCAGATGACATAACTGCCATATCAACAATAACAAATGTTCGTACCTACATTGCTGCTCCGATAATCTTAAAAAAATCTGTGGGGTCATAATTAAAAGTAATTTTAAAATAACCTTGTAATCCATGATTACATTAATGAATCCCATGCCTGGTTTAATTGATCGCCCGTATTAAATTTACACACTGTATAAATGATTTGCGACCGTACGAGTTGTATGTCATGGTATTTGAACTATCAATGTATTTTTCCCCTCACTAGCTCGTAAAGCGCTTGTTTATCGTTTAATACGAGCGGGTAAAAACGCTTTTTACACTCTTGTGAATAAAGTAATTTGACATTGCTCTAATTCCTATAGCCCCCTACTGCCTAGTATAAGTGGATCTGTATGACCGTAGTAAACATGCGCAATCGGAGCTCACATGTTAAATTGGTCGTTCTCATGGGTGACTTTGTAAGCCATTGGCTATATTTAAATTCCAGAAGTAACTCTATTGTACGATACGTTTCGACATTGAGTTTTAAATGGTTTCTTTAAGTTAATTTACATTTGGATGAGATTTTTAATCATATTTCCTCGCGATAGTGAGGGGAAAAAAGTTGTATTACACTTGGCGGCAAAGTTTGTTCAACTCTCGTGCCTTGAGACCTTCGCAATGCTCAAGATTCCATATTTTGAACCACTCGCTACGCTCGTGGCTCAATTTTGGAATCTTTCGCTAGCTCAGGTCTCAATATTGGCACGACAGTTAAACAACAACTTTGCCCCCTTGTATAATAAATAACTATTTACGTCAATTGAGGGTCGTGATGAAGCAACTGTGGCGGTCATCAAGTAACTTCTAGATGAATCTAGATGCCCCTCTCCTGGGCTCTGCCCCTGCTGGCATAACGTGGCCAGCACAGATGGGCAGCGGTATTACTCTGCGCTGGTGGAAGGTCTGCTGGCGAAGAACGTGACGCCCGTGGTGACGCTGTTCCACTGGGACCTGCCGCGTCGGCTGCAGGACCTGGGTGCTTAGTCAAGTTGCCAATCGCTAGCGCTTAAACGTCAATCGTAAGCGAAAGGCAGCTAACTGTCTTTGTCGCACTAATATGAAAGAGTGACAGCGAGAGAAAACTACGATACGCTACCAAGCGCTAGCGTTTGGCAACTTGGCTAAGCATCCTGGGTAGCCTACCCAAAATCTCTTAATGTTTCGACTACATTTGAGAATAAAATCGTCAGGACATTAGTGGTCTAGCTAGACAATACTATTTAGGACGCGTGGGTTCGCCTAAAGCTTCTATTGTTAAACATTTACCTACTGAAGGACCTCATTCATTTGTGTCCTCTAATATTCTAATAGTACGATTTGCACAGTATGTATCACCTCGTAGAGCCAAGAAAGAAACCCATTAATATTTAGATCATACTAAACAACTTTTACTATGGGATAAAATTCGAATACGCGAAAAAAATACTCTCCCATACAACGTGTTCATGATCACGCAATCAAAATGTATGAAACTGTCAAAATTTTTTTCGTGAATTCGGGTTTGGCCCCATAGTAAAAGTTGTTTAGTATGTTCTAAACATTAATGGGTTTCTTTCTTGGCCCTACGAGGTGATACATACTGTATGTCATGGTCTTTGAACTATCGATGTCTTTTACGTCAAATGAGGGTCGTGCTGAAGCAACTCTGGCGGTCATCAAGTAACTTCTAGATGAATCGAGATGCCCCTCTCCTGGGCTCTGCTTCTGCTGGCATACTTGCTAGCACAGATGGGCAGCGGCACTACTCAGCACTCGTAGGGGATCTGCTGACAAGGAACGTGACGGCCGTGGTGACGCTGTTACACACACTACTGCGATCGCCGACCCGCCTACCCAGCCTGGCGATTATGGGCATTTACCTCCTCAATGCGTTCATACACATGTGTGATGCCAACGTCCACTTTTCATCATCGCACCGCTCGCCACCGACTGGGCGCTCATCCTCACACCTTGCAACCTAAATGGTCGCGCACCGTGCGGTTTCAGAGGAACTTCCTCCCGCGGACGGTCCGTCTGTGGAATGATTTCCCTGCCGAGGTTTTCCCGTTGGACTACAGTATGGGGTTCTTCAAAAGAGGAGTGTACAAGTTCTTATTGGGTCGGCAACGCGCATGTGACACCCCTGGGGTTGCAGGCGCCCATAGGCTACGGTGACTGCTTTACATCAGGCGGGCCGTATGCTTGTTTGCCACCGACGTGGTATAAAAAAAATGTATAGGTATTAGGATAGGCTTTACTCCAGCAGTGAGCTAGTATGGGCTGATGATGTGTGTATGATTACAGGAGGCTGGACGAACCCCCTCATAGCCGACTGGTTCGCGGACTACGCACGCGTGGTCTTCTCGCTCTTCGCCCATCAGGTCAAGACCTGGATCACAATCAACGAGCCTGGCACCATCTGCGATATAGCCTACCGCGGGTTACTGGCTCCGGCGATCAAGGTAGCGTGGTAGCAATTTCTAAAAAGTTTGTACATTTGGTCAGCCTCCGTAGCCTAGTGTGTACGAAGTTGGAGGTTCCGGGTTAGAATCCCGGCGAGGACATTATTTGTGTATTTATTTATCAGAAATATTTGTTCCTTGGTCTCTAAATATGTATTTAAGTATCTATGTAGTAAGTATCTATTATATAATTATATCGTCGCCTGGTACCCACATCACAAGCCTTAATTGAGCTTACCGTGGTACTAGGTCGATTTGTGTAAAATGTCCCAAGATATTGATTTATACTGAGCAAGATTTTCCAAAATGACTCAGCAAGGTAGTATGGAATTTTCCTTTTTTTGTTACCAGATTCCTATACATGTTTGGTAATAAAAAAGGAAAGTTTCATACAAACGTTTTGGGACTATTTGGCAAATAGGGTGGATCTTGCTAAGCATTAGCGCATAATTGACTCTACCAGCGTAACAATTTTAATCAATATCGAGGGTGTAGCCTACCGGGCTCCAACGACGAAGGTCGCAAGGTAGTAGGTATACCGACTTAGAGCTTGTCTGATGATGGAGTAGAAAGGTGGCTAAGATTTGGAAATGAAATGAACGCAGCCCCATTTTTGGGTGGTATTAAATTTAATGATATGACCACAGAATTAGATTTGGATAGAAGAAACAAGTTCATTCATTCGTATGGCGGCCGAGTGTGTCAGATTTTGTACTAAAGTTGTTACTTGCCTATGATTTTAAATATGTCTCAGGCCCTTGAGTAAGTATTCATATTTTTTTGTGTTGTTGCAATTAATATTACTTAAGGAGGCATTATTAACGTTTTTGTTCACTTCAACTTACAAAATTTGACGTCCGAAAGCTGCAAGCTGCGATTAAAGACGGACAACTCAGTAGATTTTACTGAGTTCATTTGACACGCTAAGTAGATACGTTTGCTTGATCTATGGTATATATGACATCTGTGAAGTACACGGACAGTAGACGATAAAAGAGTAGACATATCAAAATTTTACTGCCCAAAACTTATTTATTTTGTTTTATTTCAGGATCATGAGACAGGCGCATTGTTGTGCACTAAGCATGTGTTGTTGGCTCATGCTAAGGCGTACAGGATATATGAGAAGGAGTTCAAGCCGAAGTATGGAGGTAAGTTATTATAATATTCAAGTCAACCAATTGAAGCCATGTAAACATAACAAGCAGTACGCAGCAGTTCTTGAAATTGGTTTTAGCGTCGCTTTGACAAAGTTGTAGGTTTCAATTGGATTTTTATAGATGGTGTAAAATGTGTTTGGATGTTTTATAATTATTACTTTCATCAAGTGCTTCACATAGATTAGAAAGATATTAAATAAACAATAAATATCAAAATTACAGGTGAAGTATCGATCGCTAGTCAAGAGAATTGGTTGGAGCCAAAAACAGACCAAGACATGGAGATTACTTTATTGACCAGAGAGTATTTGGTGAGTATTCATGTTTTTGAAAGGCGTATTCACCGTGTTATCCGATGGCACCGTTGTAAGCTACATTGTTACGTAAAAGTAAATAAATGAATATAAGCGTTCATCATCATCAGCCTATCGCAGTCCACTGCTGGACATAGGCCTCCCCAATTTCACGCCACCGTTCTCGATCTTCGGCTGCTCGCATCCAGCTCCTGCCAGCCATCCTGCGCAAATCGTCGCTCCACCTTGCCTGAGGGCGTCCTACACTACGCTTGCCGAGACGCGGTCTCCACTCAAGAACTCGTTTACCCCAACGGTTGTCGGTTCTACGGCTAATATGGCCAGCCCACTGCCACTTCAGCTTGCTAATACGGTGGGCTATGTCGATCACTTTGGTTCTCTGCCGGATAACCTCATTTCTGATTCGATCCCGCAGAGAGACGCCGAGCATAGCCCTTTCCATAGCTCGCTGAGCGAACTTAAACTTGTGGACCAGCCGTACCGTCAGTGTCCACGTTTCGGCTCCGTACGTCATGACGGGTAGGACGCACTGATTGAAGACTTTTGTCTTCAGACACTGTGGGATCGACGATGTGAAGATTCGACGTAGCTTCCCAAACGCTGCCCAACCTAGCTGAATTCTTCTATTCACCTCATTCTCGAAGTTGTTTCTACCCATCTGCAATGTTTGGCCGAGGTATACATATCTTTGAACAACTTCGAGAACGGTGCCGTGTACTGCGATCGGTTCCGGTAGTACATGTTCATTGAACATAACCTTGGTTTTGTCCAAGTTCATCCGTAGGCCGATGCGTATAGAAGAGTCAGCCAGGTCGTTCAGCATCTGTTGTAGGTCCTGCAGCGTTTCTGCCAGGATGACGATATCATCAGCGAATCGCAAGTGAGAGATGTACTCGCCATTAATGTTGATGCCACGCCCTTTCCAGCTCAGCGTCTTAAACATATCCTCCATTGCATTTGAGAACAATTTCGGGGAGATCACGTCCCCTTGTCTCACGCCTCTATGCAATGGTATAGGATTTGTTTGCTGATTCTGTACTTGGACGGACATGGTGGCGGCCTCGTATAGACATCTTATCACTTGAATGTATCGCCAATCAACTTGACATCGCTGCAAGGACTCGAGAACAGACCAGATCTCAATCGAGTCAAAGGCCTTCTCATAGTCCACAAATGCTAGACACAGGGGCTGATTATACTCTTCAGTCTTCTGTATAATCTGCCGCACTGTGTGGATGTTGTCTATGGTACCGTATCCGCTCCGAAATCCAGCCTGTTCCGGAGGTTGGAATTCGTCGAATCTCCGCGCAAGACGGTTCGTGATCACTCTTGAGAACAGCTTATAGACATGGCTTAGAAGAGAAATGGGTCGATAGTTCTTCATCAGGGTTTTGTCTCCCTTTTTGAAGTACAGGACAACCACACTTGTACTCCATGCCTCCGGAGTTCTCCCTTCGAATAGGACAGCGTTAAAAAGCGTTTGGAGCTCCCTCAATACGGGTTTACCTCCTGCTTTTAGCAACTCTGTTGTAACGCCATCTTCTCCAGGGGCTTTTCCGTTTTTAAGCTGCCCAAGAGCGATCTCGATTTCGTCGATACTGACTTCTGGCAGGTCTTCGGTGTAGTGGCGTATCAAAGTGGCTCTAGGATCCTCATTTTCGGGATCAGGTCGAGATGCATGCGAAGCGTATAATTGGCCATAGAAGTCTTCCACTTCGGAAAGGACTGCCGGCTTCGAAGTAACGACTTCTCCACGAGCTGTGGTCAGCTTCGTCAGGTGGCTCCTTCCGAGAGATTGTACGAACACCTTTGACCCCCGGTTCTGCTCGATCGCTCTTTCAATCGAAAGAGTATTGGAGCACCGGAGATCGTGTCGAACGTGCTTACTGATCTCTCGGTTTAGAGTCCGTTTCCCTGACGAAGAGACCGGTGGGTTTTCACGTCGTTCCTTCATTAGCCCTAAGGTCTCCTCCGAAAGCTTTGACTTCCTATCCTTGCGCTGCCTTTCACAAAATCTCGTACCTTCCTCCCTGAGGATGCGAACCACATCTTGAAGTTTCTGGTTCACGTCCGCTGTGGTTTCCATGGCAGCGAATCGGTTCTCCAGGTTTGACTGGAACGTTTTAGATCCAATCATAGTTTGGAGCAAATTTGGTCGGAGTCTGGCCTTCATCAAGCGGACACGTTCAGCACGGAAATTGATATTCAGAGAGCCTCGGACGAGTCGGTGATCGCTACCGGTATTGAACCTGTTGATCACGGAGACATCTCTGAATATGTGCCGTTTGTCCGTCATGATGAAGTCGATCTCATTTTTCGTCATAGTGTCCGGGCTTTGCCACGTCCACTTCCTTTGGGGCTGCTTCTTGAAGAATGAGTTCATCAAGAAGAGCCCCTCGCGTTCGAGGAAGTTGACGAGCATTTGTCCCCTATGATTTCTGCATCCATAACCATGGGATCCTACTACCGATTCGCTGAAATTTTGTACTCCCACTTTAGCGTTAAAATCCCCCATGACAACGTTAAAATGGGTCTTAGTAGTGGAATGGAGGGCTCTCGATATGTCATCGAACATTTCCTCCACCTCATCATCCGAATGTGCCGAGGTCGGTGCGTACACTTGCACCACCTTGAGGCTATACCTCTCGGTGAGCTTGATAATGAGGTACGCTACCCTGTTCGACACACTGGATATTTCCACAACGTTGTCAGAGAGGGACTTGTGAACCAGAAACCCAACGCCACCTTGGGATTGTTGGTCTCCCTGACGGAAGTACATTAGGTGGCCTGATTCGAGTGTTATGGTGTCCTTCCCCTCTCTTCGGACTTCACATAACCCTAGTATGTGCCACCTAATCTTCCCAAGTTCCACCTCAAGTTGCGCCAGGTGCGAGTCAAGCCGAAGCGTGCGTCCGTTATACGTCGCCAGGATCAGTCGGTTGTGGTGGCCGTCCGTAACCCGGAGATTCTTCGCACCCCCTGCCCCGCCGTTACCGTGGTCGCCACCATGACCAGGAATAGCGGAGCTACCGGGAACTGGGGGCCGTGGCTTTCTTTGTGCTTTCATTTTAGGGGGGGGGGGTTTGCCCATAATCGCCACGCTGGGCAGGCGGGTTGGCGATCGCAGTAGGTTGGTGATGTGCTGAAAATTGACGGCGCTGCTGCCCGCCGCCAGCATGTTGACCTTAGTCGCCTCTTACGACACCCACGGAAGGAAATGGGGTGAGCCTATTCTATGCCGGGCCCACACGGCCAACAATATAAGCGTTGGGGTGAGATTAAACAGTCTTTTGAAAGGTTTAAGACAAAAAAAATTCCACCCTTTGGTGGTAGAAATACGTATTTACTTAAATATGTGGGCCTGGAAGTTTGCGAATTTCGGGGTTTGTCTCTGTCACACCAACGAAGCCGTCATTAAAGGGACAGAGACAACCCCGAAATTTGCGAACTTCGGAGTTCGCGGTAGGGCCGCGGGTAAAATAAATTCGGTAACTTTGTTAGGAAAAGTTTTGACCCATGATGCGCATACCTGCTTTCTCCTTTGCTTAGTTATTATTTTAATCACATATTTCAGTTAGGGCGCTACAGCCATCCCGTGTACTCCAGCCGCGGGGGCTGGCCGCCGACCCTGGAGCGCTACATGGCGGAGAAGAGCAGCAACGAAGGATACCCTCACTCCAGGCTGCCGGCCTTCACTCCTGACGAGATCCAGCTCGTCAGAGGTAAGATGTATTATGATAGAACCTTTTGTAATGACATATTGTAGTTAGAGCGCTACAGCCACGTGTACTCCCGCCGCGGGGGCTATATAGAAAGAAAGAAAGAAAGAAAAAACATTTATTCGTGACACACAATATACCTACTCGTACACAATAAACACAAAATAAACATGAATATAAAAAATAAGCTATTGTGCCACAAAATGGACTCCAATTCAGCTTATTGCTGGGCTGTAATGTAATCACAGCCCAGCGCTGGTCTTCCATTGGAGCCATTAGTGAGGTCACATAGCGGAGAAGAGCAGCAACGAAGGATACCCTCGCTCCAGGCTGCCGGCCTTCACTCCTGAAGAGATCCAGCTCATCAGAGGTAAGATGTATTATGATGGAACCTTATGATATATTGTAGTTAGGAGTAGTGTATTATTGGTGCAGCTGGATCTTATCTGATCCAGGTGCACCAATAATACACTACTGTTGGGGCGCTACAGCCACCCCGTGTACTCCCGCTGTGGGGGCTGGCCGCCGACCCTGGAGCGCTACATGGCGGAGAAGAGCAGCAACGAAGGATACCCTCGCTCCAGGCTGCCGGCCTTCACTCCTGACGAGATCCAGCTCATCAGAGGTAAGATACTTATTATGTTTATGCCCGCGCAAATGTGACAGCAGATGCCAGATGGCATGGATGGATGGTAATACATCCATCCATCCATGCCATCTGTACTGCAGACGTCGTACGAATCTACAAGAGTTACGAATTTCCTTATCGCACGTGCAGATTCGCAACTCTTGTCGATTTAAAACCTCCGGTCTGCCTTGTTTTAATGTATCGCCAGTCGTTCCGAACTTAACTTTTTTCGCCACTTGCATAACGTACTTTTTTTTCTTCTTCCAAGGTTCCTACGACTTCTACTGCCTGAACCACTATACGTCCCGCACGGTGCGGCCCGCGAGGCCGGAGGAGCGGCCTCTCGCCTTCATCACGCGGGGCGTCGAGGAGGTGGACGCTGCGCTGGAGGCCAAGCCCGAGTGGGGCAACGTCACGTCGAGCTGGTTGAAGGTAGGTGGATAATAGCCATGGTGACTGGCAAGTCAAATCAGCATCTTTTTTCAAACTATCAAAACAATCACCACTATCCTCCTGCCGCCCAAGACCATAAAATTTGCCGGAGAATTTTGAAATAATAATGTAGGAAATGGAATAGAATTTCTTTTGTTTAAGGAGACCTTTTAATAGGCCTCTGGGCGGCAGGAGGCTATGGAATTTTATATGAAATACTCAAAAGTGACGTTTGCTAAATGCCAAATGACCTACTCTTTAAATTTCTTTTCAATTTATTAAATAGAAGTTCTGTACAAAAAGTACTGCAATCTACATCTTATTAATAATTTTTTCGTGTATTAAGTATCTCATGCATAAAGTTAAATAATTTATTTTAACTACAGTCATCATCCCCATTAACAAAGATCTATACCATCTCTCAAAGGCGTAATCTTGTAAAAGTTGCATAATACTCGAGAAATTTGTCTGGTGGCGACAGCTGAGATTCAATTCCCAGATCTCCAACTTTGGTAAGCTTAGTCAATAATTAACACATTCGAGGACACTACTCCAGAACTCCAGACAGAATAGAAGAAACAATGAGATTACGCCTATAGGCGTTGAGTGTCCGCGAAGGTGTTAAGAAGGATCGGTCAATCGCCCGCTAAGTTCGAGTTTCTTGAAGATCGGTGTGTAATAAAGGATATCAAGAAATCCATAACAGTTAGAGCCTTTCCGTGAATCCTAGCTGGTTCAAGGTAAATGTTTAACCTCTAGCCTGAGGCCTATAAAAATGGCTCCTCAAATTAAGAAATCTATTCTATTTCCTTGGTGCTATTTCAAAATTCACTGGCAAATCTTGTTATCTGGGTGTCTGGAGCAGGGATCGGAACCGGTTTTTTAGAAAAACCTCGAAATAGCTCAATTGTTGAAAATGTTTTACAGTCTTTATGTAGTACTCAACAGTTTATGTAATTATAAACAAGGTATTATTGAATTACTCCATTAATAAAAAAAATATACACCAAAGAACGAAAAAGAACGGAATTCGAACCGTTCTTTTGTATGGAGAAAAAACCGCTATCCGATCCCTGGTCTGGAGAATAATTAACAAGGATCGGCCAATCGCCGCTCTTTAGATAAAGGCCAATCTAATTAGAGACCAGGAATCCATTGAAATTGGTGATAGGTACTTTTCATTAGGATCCTACGACTGCTGCTTGGTTGAAGGTTGGTGGATAATTAGATAAGCCTTTGGACTAAAATCTACGATATTGAAGAGGGAAGGCTTCGTTCTTCCGATATCACTATATTTCGTAATTCTTTAAGTTACCTACATCCATTTTTCCCGCATTCTTCTCTTAAAAATGGATATTGTTTTATTGGTTACAATATTGAGTACAGTTAATTAATATAATAAGTAGAGTTATTATTGTGACATCCATCTTCTCAATTTTTTTATTGTCTGAATCAACCACGCACTGCAACCATAATATAACATAGACGTCTAACGCCACCTCAAAAATGTCCCCAAAACCAATTGTTCAATTGTGCCAAAATGGGCAGGACATGGCGCTTTTTGTGACACCACGCATATTTCGGTGCAACATCTTTGACAAATGTTTATTGAATATCGCCAATCAAAACTTTGATGGACCAATCACAAATATTTTTAAATGGCGGTTTATTTTTTTATAGGTTGACATTCAAATTCATTGCTGTGATGCGTTGAACAGGGGGTGACACTTGTCAACTAAAATTCAGGACCGTTTTTGAAAGCCAATTTAGTATGGCGTGCGGGTTCCATGTTTTATTTGTTCGTGGACCACGCAGGAAAACTTCGATCATAGATTTATAGCTTGCTCCATGCAACTTCGTCCTTTTGCCAAAACTGACTAGCCTTTTCTCTTCCAGGTGAACCCCCCAGGCCTCCGCCAGGTCCTCGGCCAGATCAAGCAGCAGTACGGAGACGTGAGGATCCTCATCGCTGAGAACGGCTACGCTGACACCGGGGAACTCAATGATACCGCGCGGATCAAGTATTTTGAGGACTATTTGGAGCAGGTATTTGGTTCATAGTCAGCTAGAAACGTATAGACACTACCATGCCAATTCCTCATCGAAGAGGAAAATGAAAATAAGAAGAAAAGATGGTTCTTCCCGTTTGAATTTCGGTGGTCTCGATATTAAAGGGCATTTGTCCGAGCGTTTGACCGCCGTGACATCCAAGAGCTTTTGGATATATTGGTAGACATAGTTGACAACTACCAAGACATCCAACAAAATTATGAGATACCCACGAAAATTGGGCAATATTGTTGCCACCGAAGTCACGGCGGTTGAAACGCTCGGAGAAATGCCCTAAAAGGGATCTTGACAAACATTTTTACGTATCAATATTTGCAAAAACCCTCGTTTCGGAAGTCCGGAATGGGTAACTTATGTAGGGTATCCTTTTCGCAGAATTACATTTCGTTGATTACCACTTTTCAACCAACTTTGCGCAGAGGATTCACTTGGCATACCAACATTTTACCAAATTCGTTATTTCATTTGGCCGTATTTTCATATGCCAACTAGGTTAGGTTATGTTGAAATATGATAATAATGCGAAGATGCATCTGCAAAACGTTACAGTTGGGAGTTGCCAACTGATGAAATGAATATCTTCTGAAACTGGTGAAATGAATTTCCGGTTGGAAGACAGATGGGTCAAAATTCTTTTCGTTGTCTTATTTTGTGTCCCGAAAAAACGTGACACAGTTGGGATTTTGTAGGAGATGAAGTTTTGTTTCTAATTTTTGATGTATGGATTAAAATCTAGCGTGAAAAAGAAATACGAGTGCATCGGTTTTTTTATACACTGAGTCGAAACTCGAAACAGCAACTAAAAGCGTGACAGAGTGGTATGAAACAAGACAACGAAAAAAAGTTTGACCCAGATATTTGGCATAATGACTTTCGAACGTAGTACCTAGCATACAATATCTTCGTTACGTCACGGTGTTATGATACCGTTTTACATCATCAGGTCTTCCTCGCCATAACTGAAGACGGGGTGAACGTGGTTGGCTACACGGCGTGGTCACTCATGGACAACTTCGAGTGGACCGCCGGATACACGTACGTCATTTACTGTTCCACTCATCGTTTTATTCTAACAACAGTAGATCATCACTTTCCTGGCGCCTGATCCAAGAGGTGGGGGGGGGGGGTGATGGCTTGCCTATGGGCAGACCCCCCCCCCCTTGACATAGGGTCTAGCTAGGTGTGTTTCCGGTGTATTGGTATATAATGTTATGTAACCTTCTAAAGAAAATGCCCCCCTCCCCTCCTTGAACGAAATCCTGGAGATCCACGCCTGTCGCTTTCTCCAGACTATATCAGTCCATGCACTGCTGGACAACGGCCTCTCCTTAGCGTTTGCGTATGGATGAACGCATTAGGAAGCAAATGGTGATAATCGTCACGCTGGGCAAGCGGGTTGGCGATCGTAGTAGTGTTTCCACAACGATGACGCTGCTGATGCCCATTATCAAAATAAAAAACAAAAATCAAAAAATGATTATTGGTATCTAAATAACGGGTTACAAGCGTGTTAGTGGCCGAAACCTCCAGGTAACTATAAAAATACTTGTGTTAGGAGGCTTCGTTACTTCCATTCGGAACATCTTACTAGTGCTTTTTAGATACCTACATTTCTATGTGAATATTACAATGCTCATATAATTTATTCACTAATTTATCATCATTCTTTGACAAGTAAATAGTCAGTGACACTTCAATCCCTTAGTTGACTCTTACGACACCCACGGGAGTATTTTGGGTGGTGACTAAAGCTTACGCATACTTAATTGGAGAGGCCTAGAGGCCTACGTCCAGCAGTTGACGGTTTTTTTTATGTGATTATGGTAGCCAACTGAGCTCTCAGCCCACTAATGGAAAGCAGGAACTGAGACCCATGGACATAGTGACCAAAAAATCGCCTAGGCGCTGTCTACCCTGAGGACTTAGGGTCTCACCAAACTAGTCGACGCCGTTTCGGCTAATCGCGTACGGAAAAAGCTTTATGTCAACGCAATAAGAGCGAGGACATCGTAAATCGGCTCGGCTCACGCGAAACGACGTCTTTCGACGGGAAAACGGCGTTTTGCCGTAAAGCTGTTCGCATTCGTACGACCCCGTTTGCAGCATAACGCACACGTTCGCATTCGTAAATCTCCTAATACCGCCGTACGGTGCCGGAAAGAGTTGAACGGCTCCGATCACGGCCGAGTACCTGCGATAAGCACCGGTCAGAGCTGGCGGAAGCCGTTCAGCGTCTTCGACGGCCGAACATAGCTGACGACGGCCGAAAAGAGCCGATGACGGCCGAAGTAGCTACTGATGCGTTTGTATTTATTTATTTGAATTATTACCCACATTAAAATCTGCAATAGATCTGACAACACGAAGTAATACTGTCGTAATCATACACGTCTGTTCAATTTCAAACTAGTTTCTAACAACTAGTCTCCAAAAATGAGATTTACGATTGCCGATCACCCGCTGTCCTATCTAACTGTTCGTCGGACTCGGCGACTGTACGCGTGCTGTCGGACGTCTCGACGGCAGGACGGAGCACGGGAGAGCCGACCGCCGCTTTACAACTGCTACCGCAGGCGATCGAGCGTTTCTACGGCCGCAAGGAGGATGAGACTGCTTAACGCAGGTGTTCAACCGCGGAGACGGTCGATCGGCTAAATGCGAATAGTGTGGTGTAAAACACTCGGCGAAAGCCGACTCCGCGTCGATTGGTTTGGTGAGACCCTTAGTCTTCCTTCTTCCCCTTCCTCTACCTCTCTCCATTTTTCCTTCTGTTATGAGTCTTAGTAAGTCGTACTTATCATGTCTAAATAGGTGACCAAAGTAGTTTTTCTACGCTTGACCGTCGCTAAAACTAGTACATATAGTTAGTAAAAGATGGAAAAGCTATCTCGCGGCGACATACTGACGTACCAATCATGTGCTAAGCATACTGGAGCTAGGTCGATTTGTGTTAAATTGACCCATTATTTAACTTTTGAATGTTATTTAATAGGCAAGATGACTGGCAAGTCAAATCAGCATCTTTTTTCGAACTGTCAAAACGATCCCCGCTATGGAATAGTATGGAATTTTATATGAAATACTCAAAAGTGACGTCACGTTTGAGTACTGCCAAATGACCTACTCTTTTACAAAAATTACTGCAATCTACATCTTAGTAATAATTTCTTTATGTATTATGTCGTGCATAATGTTAAATAATTTGTTTTAACTACAGTCATCATCCCTATTCTCAGAAACCGGGCAAGATCCGCATCAACCCCAAAACAGGCATTCCCAAAGACGTCCTCGGTTCTGACAACAAGTTGACCATAAAGTCGCTCGCCAAGTTCAACGCGACGCAACCACGTGACGATAGTGACGCTGAGACTGATGCCGGTACTGTGCTGTCCACGCTCAGTGTGCTGTCTCTCAGGTGAGAAGTAGAACAAAGTCACGAATCGGCTAATAAAGTTTTTTGTAGATGTCCAAATTATATTTATATGCGTTAGCCGTCGTTTTAAAGATGAAGGAAAAGTACCTATATCATATTTGTATTGTTAATTCCTATTCTTTTTTAAGTGATCGATCGTGATGACATTTATCAAATTTCAAGGCTGAACATACTTTAGTCCGCAACTAGTATAATAAATTAGAAAAAAAGTGACATGTCAATATTGTCAATGTCAGTCTTTTTTTAATTGTATACCCAATTGTATTTTTGATACAAGCTTAATCGCCGTGTGAGATCGGATACTTTCTTATGTGTTTACTACCTCTTCACAGACATTCACTGCGTAATCATATCATCAGTCCACTGCTGGGGCCTATTTCTCGAAAGCTTGTAACTTGTAATACAAGCGGAAGTCCTTATCTAATTAATAGTGTTAAAAAGAGACTTCCACTTGTATTACAAGTTACAAGCGTTCGAGAAACGGGCCCCTGGTCGTAGGTATCTCCTATTAACTATGCATATGAATGCACTACGAGGTAATGCCTGTAATCGCGACACTGGACAAGTGGATTGGCGATCAGTGTGTGTATGATGCTGCTGTCCATCATCAATCTTCTATCAACGAATGGTCAGTTACACTTTAATCCCTTGGTCGATTCTTGCGACACCCACGAGAAAAGTTGGGTGGTGACAAATGTAGATCTTACTGCCGTCACCACGCTGACAACGTTACATAATATATGCTCTACATATACCCCTCGCTAACATATTCATCTATTTGGAAAATATTGCCTTTTGTATCCTGGTCACGGCACCAATTGTAATAACCCACATTCACATTCATTAAAATAAAAATAGTCTTAGCCACTTAAACAAAAGGATTTTATTCTAACGGTGGTAGCAGATAAGCCCGCCTGATAGTAAACAGTTGTTGTGCCTAAGAACGCTTTCATGATCGCATACACCTCCTTGACGGTTAAAAAACGAATATATTCCTTTTTTTGAAGAATCTCATACTGTAGTACTTAAAGAAATATTTGTGGGACCGACTGAGTCACAGAAGTTGTCAGTAGTATTACAAAATCTAACTTCCTTATCCATATAAACGTCTCCTAACTTAGCAAGCTGCTAAGTTTGTCCCTTTCGTTCTTATCAGAATCTCTATAAGACCGAAAGGGTCCATGAACGATACTTATCAGCTTCCTAAGTTTATCTCGACGTTTATCTCGTAAATGTAGATCTCATAAGATTAAATTGGAAATATTTCTTACAGGCCTAAAGATGAAACCCCAGAAGAGAAGAAAGAGCGCAAAAGGCTTCTAAAAGAGTACAGAAAGGAACGCAGAGTGGAAAAGAAGGCCAACCAGGAGGCATTCAAAGAAGAGAAGAAGAGGCAAGAGAAGATCATGCTCAACAACAGAAACAACGTTCAGGGGAATAGGATATTGTAGAATTAAGAAACTTTAGTAATAAAGGTATTATATTTCAACTTTGTGTTTTTTTAATTCTATGATGCAAAACTATCAAATCTGGTGAAATCTACATAAAATCAGTTACGTCCAAAAATAACAGTCCAAGTATTAGAAGTAGGCATTTATTTTTACGGTTGCACCCATTTATTTAGATTTTGATGTTTCCACGTTATCCCCATTCAGAATTACGAGGTACCTATTTCCATTTATACTGAAAAAAAATTAAGCCACAAAATGGGATGTTGTTACTTTAAACGATCACATAATATATTAAAAAAAATATAATAAATAAAAGACCGGAAAGTGTCGACTTTGGACTTTCACATCATCAGCCTATATCATTCCACGGCTGGACAGCGGCATCTCCTTAACCTTTAAGTATGGACCCATAATCGCCACGCTTAGGTTGGCGATCGCAGTATTGTGTCCACTATGATGACGCTGCTGCCCATCATCAATCTTCGAATAAATGCTCAGTGATACTTCAACCCTCGAGACGTACAATCGACAACACAGCTGTGAATACTGACAAAGTGCCAGAATATGTATACACACCTTTATGTCCAGGCAATAAAGTTGTTTTACATATTTTTGGCACTTTGCCTGTGTTCACAGGTGTGTTGTTGATTGTACAATGATTAAAAAAGACTATATCACAATACAAGATGGCATCTGGCGGTTGTGATCCAAACCGTGAGAAATGTATGAAGACGGTCTTTTTGAGTAAGATTTCCCATAGAACAAATATGAAAATCGCAAGAAAAAATAGGGTTTTCATTTTGACCGCCGTTCACCCGTAACGTTCACGAGGCGCTTGGCCAGTTACCCAAATTTAGATGAACTCCGGGTCCCCAAGGCCCTAGGGTCGACCACGACCCTGATGTCATCCAGTATAATTACTATGTATGTTGTAACAGTTTTGTGGGACGATATTGTGATTTTTTTTAATTAAAATTGTGTCGAATAATTCAATAAATAAAATAATAATGCCTGAGACGAATAATTGTAAGAAATCTATTCATCGATAAAAGCATTATTTTCTCATTCATTTTACTGTCAGCCTCTGTAGCCTAGTTGGTAGTGACCCTGCCTACGAAGCTGGAGGTTCCGGGTTCGAATCCCGGCGAGGGCATTACACTGAAAAAAATATTTAACTGAACTACTTTGGCTATTTCATCATTAACCATAATTCGGTATGGGGTTACTAAAGTTAATTTCTATTAACAAACAGGTTTGCGTATTAAAAACCAAACGGATAATGGTTATTCTAAGTTGGGCTATTCGTAAATAAATGCTTGTATACTTCTTACATTAAAACAGTAAACAAATTCAAGTGTTTACATGTAAATAAACCGCTTGGTCTAATTTAAGAGTAAGCATTGACAATATGCAACAAAAACCAAGTCCTAGCTTCTAACAAAGACGATGTTATTATCCATAACATAAAATTGTTTAGATTTAACTCAACAATGATTTGCTATTATAATACATATTTTTGTTACATATAACCAGTTTTGTCTAGTAGAGTAAAACCAAATACGGGTTTGCTACTCTAGCAGACCATTCGCTTTATCTAACCAAATAAAATACAATGTGTAACCAAACGTACTTCATTATATAGACAATACTTAGCATAGAAATAACCAAACGCTTTTTTTGCGTGGCGTTACACCCCCCCCCGCACCGCGCGGAAAACCGATTTATCAGTCATCAGTTCATCCAGAGGCAATCAGATGCATCGTGTTGTTTTTTTTATTCACTTCTCTTACGTTACATCTCGCTAAACTTCGATTTCATCTCGATAAATAATATAAACATTTCTTGGCGATCTGTATTTTGTGTGATGTGTATGACATATGTATGTCAAGTTACTTGAATATTCCAAAATGGAAGTTGTACCTCCACCAGCAGACACCCTCGGAGACTACCTTCGGGAATGGGGATTAGAAGGTTACATAAGGACATTTCAAAACATGTCATGTCTTTGTAAACCAAATAATTTTAATTTCTTCATTTTCCTTGTAATCAAAGAGACTCTGAAGCTAATGTTTCAAGCAAAATAATGGAATTACTTGTAAAATAATTTAGAAAAATAAATTGGTTTACAAAGATACTCTGTGCAATGAAAACCTATAAAGTGATGCAAAAAGTACTTTTGCTCGCGATTGTATTATTGATTGATTGATTATTTTGATTACTATACCGTTCTTATAAATGACTATGAATGTTTCTATTATTACAATTAATAAAGTTAATTAAAATAAATGTTTCTTTTTTAGCTCGTTTAGTGTTACTTCTTTTTGGGTAATCATCGATGTGGCTTATACACCCTACTTGTAGTTAAATGAGTTGTAAATAGGGCTCACTGCCTGTATAAAATCCAGTACGTCTCATCACCCAGGGGATAAGAAAGGTGACGATGAGACGTACTGGATTTTATACAGGCAGTGAGCCCTATTTACAACTCATTTGATATTTGTCTGTATATGAACCACGTATTTTTGTCATGTATAACCTATTCATTTGGTTAGAAGTAGGCAAACTATTTGGTCAAAATAATTTAAACATTTGGCTGTATATGAACAACGTATTTTTGTCGTGTATAACCTATTCGTTTGGTTACATGCAGGCAAATAATTTGGTTAAATATAATGAAACAAATTGCTTAAAATAATACTCTAAATTGGTTATAGGTAACAAAAAAGTTATGTTAAACATTACTGAGCCAGTTGGTTTAGGCGTAGCAGAAAATTTGATTAAAGTAAGTTGTGAACTCAGTAAGATTTTGACAAACAGTAAATTTGTTATTAACATACAGCACGTCTACAATAACTGAATTGTAAACTAAATATAACTGAACTTATGGTAATATACAACAGACAGTTTTCACACGATATAACTAATATTGTTTAGCAATACGCAACATCAATTGTTTAGTAGAAAATTAACCGAACTGATTTTGGTAAGATATTGCCTTACTTCGCTCGTCACTTTTTTTAAGTTACAGGTTGACGAAAGTTCGGTTACCATTAACAAATTATTTTTTTCAGTGTATTTGTGTATTTATTTATCACAAATATTTGTTCCTTGGTCATGGCTGTCTCTATGTATTTAAGTATCTATATGTATCTATCTATTATAGGTATATACCGTCGCTTGGTACCCACATCACAAGCCTTAATTGAGCTTACCGTGGGACTAGGTCGATTGGTGTAAGATGTCCCAAGATATTTATTAAAAAATATTATTTATTATTATTATTTTAGGGTCAAAACAGAAATTTTCTCTGTCACACATTTATGACGAGGAGATAGATAAAATAATTATTTACTAGCAATTAGCACTATCACTAAAAATTCACAACAGGACAAAAGTTCACCGACCTTCCTCAACTAACGTTGAGATTTCATTGTTATAATCATATTTAGTAGTGCAGTGTCTCGCAAGATGTTTCTCAGAGCGGTCGTGGGGTAAGTGTCACTAATATCGTCGCTATTTATTCACTGATTTTTATTCACCGTTCAAAAGAGGGTTAATTCTGACACTCAAACATATTTAAACATTTAGGAAACGCATTACTCAGTACACGGCGGGCTTTTGTCGCGGGTACTCCATGATAAGGATGCTCTAAATGGATCGAAACATGTCGAGCAATTATCCACTTAAATTAAGGTCAATGCGGGTAAGACCGTCTACTCGTATTAGGAAAGTCCCTCTAGCAACTGATTTCCACCCCAAACTCAACAATATAAGACGCATATGACGGACTTTCCTTACAAATAAAATATGCCGGACTTACCCGCACTGACTTTACATGAGGTACCCGTTTGCTAAATGTTAAAATAAATGGTTAATTCTGAGGTCATAGACATTGATGAACTTTTACTATGCGACTGACATCCGACTCGAGAAAAAGAATCTGATATTCCATATATATTATTTCCGCCTACTAATATCTCAGGGTTTGTATGGAACAGCAGATTTCGGATCGGATATCGGCCCCATTGTAAAAGTTCATCAATAGAATTAACCCCCTAAAGTTGCAACTAAATTACCCCTTTAGCCTAGTTGGAAGTCCCTCCTACTTACGAAGCCGGAGGTTTTGGGTTCGAATCCCGACGAGGGTATTTATTGGTGTGGAATGTGGATATCGCGAATATTTGTTTCTTGGCCGTGGTTACTTTCTAATATACCTATTAAAAATTGTCTATTATATAAGGTGGTCAAAAAATAAGTGTATTACTGTTTCCTGTGAGAGTTTAGGTGGATTTTAGGTGCTAGGTACTATATTGCTGCTTACTACTTACTTACGAAACTTGATCTTATTTTTTAAAACCCGAGGTAGGTACTAATGTATTCTTTCTGCCGTCACGCAGCGTAGATCTTATATCACGAAAGCTGAATAAATATCTGACACAATGAGTTAGGCGACATAAGTATTGACATAACTATCCTCGTAACTCTCGTAAGGCCCATATATATGGTCCTACCCAAAGAGAATAAAATCACTACGTTTTAGGAGACGGCACTCTCGAACAAGCCTAAAACCGAATTATGAACGTACTTTGTGCCAACGTACATAATATATGTCAATACTACCAATTCTACCTGTAGGATTTATTACATCACACATCATCAGCCTATGTTAGTCCACTGCTGGACGTAGGCCTCTCCTATTAACTATGCGTATAGACGCATTAGGAGGTAAATGCCCATAATCGCCACGCTGGGCAAGCGGATTGGCGATCGCAGTAATGTGTCCACTATGATGACTCTGCTGCCCATTATCAATTTTGTAGAATGGTCAGTGACACTTTAATCCCTTAGTCGACTCTTACGACACCCGCAGGAGGAGTTGGGGTGGTGACAAATGTATTCTTACTGCCGTCACCACACGGCAAAGGATTTATTAACAACGAACTAATTTAATAGTAGGTACATTACTTAAGAGGCCGGAACCTCCAGTTTCGCAGGCAGGATCATTAACGACTGAGCTAATACGGAGGTCGTGTAAATTACTATTGTTATTTAATTAGGTATTATTTCTACAGTCTGTTTCCTTTCTGAAAACTCTAATAATAACCCACTTTTGCCTCATGTCATTTGTATTCAGTTTTTGTATTCGAACAGAAATAATCTATAACAAAGTTTTGTAATTAACATTTTGATGGACACGGTAGCGGCAAACTAAAAAATTCGTCTAAGTTGTGCATCAAAATGTACATATTTTACATTAGATACTTAAGGACACTCACTATAATAGCGGAGACATACTCTTAGTTATTATTTTCATCACATTTGTTCATTTTATGGGTGTCATTGCACACAAGCGATACGGTACGTAGGTAAGTAAATAAATAACTAATCTTTACACAAACCGACTTAGTCCCACGGTAAGCTTAACTAAGCCAAGCTAACTAACAATGTAGGTACCAAGCGACGATATGCGTAATAGATAGATACATATAGATATTTACATTGTATAGACGCCCATGACCAAGGAATAAATAAAGGGTGTACCAAAAATAAACGCAAGATTTGAAATCGATGAAAAATACTTGTTTCTTATTTATTTATTTTATTTCTTGATTTAATCT